>JAULBX010027827.1:0-211411 GCA_032358255.1 Heterotrichella gracilis
TGGCGCCGCATGTGCAAGACTGACTGCTAATCTGGCTATTTTGCTGGAATGCATGTAACTAACTAACTAACTAACCACGCTGTGTCATTGGACGTTCCCTAGCATACCTTATTACAATGCATGTTAATTGCCAGTCTGGAACATTATACCAACATTGTGTAATTGCTATGGCGCCTTATGCACGTGGTTGGCGTTGTTTACTATTCGTTTCGTTCCATGACGCAGGACAAGGATCACAACTTGAGCTGGTGATTCCAACCAGTACCTGATCGATGCACTGCACCTCGATGCAGGCACCACACCCTTGCAGAGGGTTTGGCCTGGTTGCCGCCACAGCTGCCAGGGCAGGGTTGCTGGGCCCCACCCCCACCCCCGCCCAGTAGGGCCACTGGGATGGGTCCAGCGGTCCGTACTCACATGCCCCCTGGAGGATGCTGCCGGTTGGCTGGCTGGCATCCTTGGAGATGGACTATAGATGTGGAAAGGGAGGTCAAACACTGAAGAATAAAACGGAGGTAACACTCATTAAGGACTGCATGCCATAGGAAGGGAGGGTGGGGCGTGTTAAAGGTGCAGTGCGCTGGCAGGAACGCCACTACCAGAAGTGGCAATTGTGCAAAAAACAATTAAAAAAAAGTCAAACCCTATTAAGTTCATACTTTGAAATGTTGCCAAACCTTGTCCCAAGCGGTACCCACCCGACCGCACCCCACCCCACACTGCACTCACCGCAGGCTTGTCAAACGTGGTTGCCGTCCCTTGGTACCAATCGCTCAGCACCACCCCTTGCGCGCGGCACACAGGCGCACTCACAGCCACCAGCAGCACCACTAGTGCCTGCATCAGGCAATGCCGCACACGCCAGCTGGGGTGGTGGTGCTTGCCTGGCAGGTGGATGCTGCTCCTGCTGCTGTCAGCCCCATGCTGGGTGGCTGGGGCTGGGACGGCGCCAGGTGGCATGCGCTGGTTGGTCGTTGTGGTGCTGTTTCGGCTGTGGGTGCTGTTTGGGCTGTGCTTCGATTGGCTGTGTGATTCCATTAGCTGCTGCTGTAACTGCAGTGATCGGTGCGCATTGAGGGCATCAAATTCAAGTTCTATGTGCATCGCTTGCTGGGCCACATCTGGGGTGTCACAGCAGGAATTGAGCCCCTGACCCCCGCTGCAATGGGGTTTGGCAGTATGGCGCAGCAGCTGGCCTTGTGCTTCACCTGTCAAGTAGCCTTGACCCTGCTTGGTCTCCATTAAAGCTTCTTCTATATTGCCACTAGTAGCCTCCGCAGGCACAAAGCGTTGTCACAAGGTCATGATGTCAGGTCATTGACCAGATGACATGTGGCTGTCACTGTGGGCCAGCTTGTGGCGATGCAGGTGTGCAATGGTGTGCTGCCGTCCGCTTAGGTGTGAAACTGTCTGTGTGGCTGGGCTGCGTAGTCCCAACAAGGTTGCAGCTGCGGCGCAAATTCCAGGCTAGGGTGTTGTCAACCAGCCAGCAGCGGCCAGCGGCATCTGCTGGCGCACCTGCATAGGGCTTACATGGGTCAACCACTTTCCTCGCAGTAATATCAGGATGCTTTTAACATATTCCTCATATTGGTTTACGTGCCCTGAGTCAGACATGTAACTGGCTGCTAAAGTGCGGTGCAGTACTGGGTGGTGCAAGTTCATCAGTGGGTGCTGTGTTGTGCAGTGCAGTGCTCTCACCGCATTCTATAATGGCATTCCATGGACAAGAAGGTGGGGAGGTGGCACTGGTCTGCAGACAATCCTACTAGCCGCTCACTGACAGTGAGCTAGCAAGGTGCTTGCAAGCCTGGCCTCATGGCTGTGCAGTACTACAAGTTGGTGGCTACCAAACCCTCTCAAGTTGCTTAGACTAGCAGAACTATATGCATGGGGTGTCACCTGCCAGTGGGAGATACACCTTCGCAGCCTTCACAACGTAGTGGGAGCGACAACCACGAAACGCATGTGGCCAGTGGCGACGCCACAGTGTGTCACCAGTGGTTCCAAGCTGGCTATGATTGGCTATGATTGGCTATGATTGGCGTTGCAGCGCTCAGCGCTCAGCTGAAGGCTTAGGGCTGCGCAGGACTGTCTTGACAGCAAACACACATAGCCAACTGTGCTGGCCGCTCAAGGTAGCCTGGGTGATACCCAGGAACGCCTGTGTGATTTCACCTCAAGTAAAGCTTCAAACTAGGTCAAATATGTCAGCCGCTTCTGACGAAGTTATTTGAGCCTTAAAGCACACTTCTTTTGCTCTCTTTGTGACCCACTGCGCGACCTTGTCGTGCTGGCCGCTGGCGCCACACGGTGGCCACGGTCGGTCGGTCGTCGCCTCCAAGTCGAGGCCCATGTGGCAAATTTCTGACTCGGTAACCCTAGGTTAGGGTAGCATGCGCTACCTTCGAGTTGCCAGCAAATGGCTCCAGATCGGGTTTTAGACACCCTGGTAGAAAAAAACATGATGCCCTGAGCAGCCCAGAGATGGCACATGCATGTATGCACCTGGGCCCAAATTGCCAATAGGCAATTTGGACTAGCAGGCACCTGCGCCTTGTAGGTGCCTGCTTGCAGCGCCACTTGAAAAGGAGTGTACCGTTAACTGCGAGCATTGCATGCCTTGGTTAGTTTTTTTGGAGACGGGGCCAAGCAATGCTTCATTGAAAGCAGGGATGCAATGGCATGGCCCATCGTTTGTTACTAGCAGCACCTGGGGCCATGCCGTGATTCATGGACAGCTGCCAGTGCGCGTGAGCCCAAACCCTGTGCGCGGCACATCCTAAGCAATGATGACTGCTTCAAGCAGTGCCTCATAATTATTCAATAATTACATATCCATCATGACAGGTTGTCAATCTCTAGCAAGTTGCTCAACATGGCATTGCTAAACAGATATCATGTTATAGATTATCATACATAATCAAACACTGAGGACCTCCTGGTACACAAATCGAAGAAGAGAACCACTGGACTGCAGTACAGACACTGTGGCAGCTATAATGTGTCACTACGCAGGCTTGAAAAAGATGATGTTGCATTGAGAGCCTCGAGGCCAATAAACATGCAGTATCCATATTGCTAGAGATTGAATTCATCTTATATTGCAAACGTATCATACCATTACCATACACGTCGTTGGCTGCCATGCCCATGCCCCCGGCACACATTTCGCAGCCCACCAACCAACCCCGCCCATACCCACATGCCAGGTGCCGCCGGCCCCAAAGCCAATTGCTTTGACACTCCTTGCTACACACATTGCCTGACGCTAAAGCGCCTTGATGCGCATACCGATTCCTAGCTGCGGAATGGAGGGACCACACCGCATGCCGCATGGCACATGGCAAACCACTTCTCCTCCGACTAGCAGTGTTGAATATGTGGAATAGCATCATGGGTCCTCCTCACAGCTTGGCGGCAAAGGAGAGCCCCTCAGTGGCCAGCACCTCCATCGACTCCACCAAAGGTTGGTCCGCCGCCACCTTCTTAATCGCGGCGTTCTCCTCCCCGCTGCCCCCCTCCAGGAACGCCCCCATCACCCGCCCGTCCTTCACCCAATAGGTCCCAAACTTGGCTGCTGCCTTGTCCCCAAAGTACACCGCCTCGCCCTCGTTGGTCCCGTAGAACTGCCATGACAGGGAGTAGATGCGGGAGTAGAAGAAGGGGAGGTAGTCGTACGCGGGGGTGTTTTCTGGGTCCAGGATCGCGGCCACCGCGTGCGCGGCGGTGGTGCGGCAGTTAGTGACATGTTCCTGGCGGGTGGTGATGCCGTACTTGATGAGCGGGAAGGCGGCCACGTCGCCGATTGCATACACGTTGGGGTCCGAGGTGCGCAGCTGGCCGTCCACCTGCGCATGATGAAGGGGTTTACTTTTCACATGCCCACAATGATGATGGAGGGGTTTCCTCTTTACATTTCTATAATGGATGTATTGGACTACCAAGCCATGTGTCTGGTTTGTAATCCTGTCTCCGACTTACAGAAAAATGTCAAGGCATGCTGTGAAGGGCGGACAGGACAGTGGTGTGTGCGTTGTGGTGATACCAGTAGATTAAACGTGCACTTCCACCCACCCATTCATACGCCCCGCACATTTCAAATTTCAAATTACCTCCAGCTATATCCCAGATTCCATATTTCCCCACCTTGATCCCCCCTGGCCGCTCCTTGAGCAGCTCCACCTGTCCATCAAGCAGCTCCACGTTGGGCTTGGCACCCACACCCACAAGCACAAGGTCAGCGTCCAGCTTGGAACCCCCCTTGAGCAGGACCTTGGACACCTGGGGCAAGATTTTGGAGGTTGAGCTAAGGGTTTTGATTATAATTTTGGGTTTATGGCCAGGCTGGTGTGCAGCTTGGAACCTCCCTTCAGGAGGACCTTGTACGCCTGGGGCAAGGGTTGGGCATTAGGGTGTAGGGTACGGGATCTGAGGTTTGAAGGCGGGGTTTACAACCAGGTCGGTGTGCAGCCTGGCGCTGCCCTTGAACAGCCCAGGGACGCTGATATTGAAGAGTCTTGGATGGGGCGTAGAGGTAGGCTAGTGCACTTTGATTGCCACAGATGATGCTTCTGCAATACCCTGCAGGGCCCCGCACCTGTCCGTCCTCCCCTTCAAACCCAACCGCCAAATCCCCCTTGATCAGGTTGATCCCCTTCTCCAGGTAGAAGTCCTCGTAGAAAGCAGCGATTTCGGGGGTGAAAAAGCGCTCCATCAGGCGGGACTCTGGGAACACCATGGTCACATCCAGGCCATTGAGGTTGAGCTGGCACGCCACCTCCATGCCTGCAAGAACCCTCATGTTAGGGTTTAGCTCAGGGGTTTAGCTCGCATTCCACATCCGTCCCACGATTGTGTGGGTGCACAGTCACACTTGGGTATTGGCAACCAGTACGTAAAGGTCTTATCCATGGTATGTTACCATACAACATTGCGCCGATGATGCAGATGCTTCGAGGGAGTCACGCGTATGCCACACAATTACAAAACTGCACACTAGGGTTTGCTTGCCCTGGTGGCCATGCAGATACCATACACACCCCCCTCCCCGGCCCTCCCCCAGCCCCCACGTACCGATGTACCCCCCTCCGATCACCACCGCCTTTCCTCCCTTCCCCTTGGCCGCCTTCATGCCCTCAATGAGTGCATCGGCATCCACCACGTCCCGCAGGTAGTAGAAACCCTTGAGGTCGGCGCCGGGGGTCTTGAAGTCCTTGGCAAGGTCGATGGGCTGCGCGGGAGGGGTTTCGCAGGGTTTGGTGCTAAGAGTAGGGGTTCGGTAGGGTTTGGGTGCTGTGAGAAGGGTTTTGATAGGGTTTGGCGCTGGGGTTAGGGGGCACGGCGGTGCACAGTCTCCAGGGGTGTAGGGTTTTGCGGCTGAAGAATGCATGTTTCAGCGTGGGCCATCTCCCAATAACAATTACCACACCAACCACCACCAACCGCATGCCTTACCTACCCTAGCATCACAACAGGCGTGGACCTTATTGCCCCCCCCTTTTCTGTCCCATCCGTTGCCCCCACACCACACCACCCACCCGTGCGCCTGTTGCGTAGATGAGCTTCTCATATGTGATGGTGTCCCCGCTGGCTGCTGTGAGGGTGCGCGATGACACATCCACCTCGGTCACGTGGGTGCGGGTGAGGTAGGAGATGCCGTGGGACTCGTACCTGCGAAACCCCGCAACTGGGTGTTGGGGTGCCGGGAAAAACCCTCATATTGGTTTCACAAGATTGCAAACCCTTGGGATGGGGTTGGGATGCTGGGTGGTATGGTCAGCTGATTATATGGGTGTGCGCTGTTAGGGTCAGGATTGCCTCTAGGGTATGGTGGTGTCGGTGGGTGCCAATAGAGTATAGGTGAAGGGTTTTCAGATCGTACCACGCAGGGTCCTGTCGCTCGCCACCTCCTCCAACGGTTGTGTGGAAGCCTGGCAGGCGGGCCGGGCTAGCAGGTGCCAGGTATGCCTTGCTCAGGGCCGGGCGCTCATAGGCCACATACTGCACGCCGGGAAGGTTTTGTTAGGGTTGAGGAAGGGTTTCCACAGGGTTTTGCTGAGCCCCCTGCAGGCTGCAGCTGTTAAAGAGAGTGACAGGAAAGGGTTCCACGGCACACTGTGCGACAGCTGGTTGTGCCAAGCAGGTGCTCAACGTTGGCAGCACAAAAATCAATGCACATAGTCCAATGGATACTCGTGCAGGTCCCTACCGGCTCGTCTGTGATGATTGCCAGCTCGCCTGCTGCCAGCCCTCGCTTCACAAACTCCCTGGCCACGTAGCCTGACGAGTTGCCGCCACCTAGCACCACGTACTTGAAGGATTGCGTCGTCATGCTGACGACCTGTGCGAACCGTCTGATCGCCACGGTGTCTGCAAGGGGGCGAATAGGGCCTCGGAACGAAAGGGGAGGGATGGGATGGAGTGGATGCAGGTGGCAAGGGTGGGTGTGGATCTCTTGCGGCGTGTAAACCGTTATATTTGGAATGCAAGAAGGTGTGTGGTCGGTGACTGAAGGTCTATTCAACCTAACCAGCGGCCGCCGAATAGACGGTTCAACGCCCCGTCACACACAGAATACCATCGTACTTTTGCTGAGACGGTTGCCTCGGGTGAAGGGTGAAAGCCTTGAACGGCCTATGCTGCTGACGTTTATGTGGGTCATGACATGTGCGGTTGCATGCATGCATCCAGTCATCGTGATGTGGGCGATTGCATTGAAGGTTCAGAGGGTTTGCGTGGGTATCGTGACCTGAAGAACGGGAATCAGCACTGAAAATACCCATCGAGACATACCTGAAAATGAATATATGAAGCTGGGTGGGAGGTGGGTTCACAGGCGTTTGAGTGCTTTTAATCACTTGCTTGGACAATCCAATAACGGGCAAGATGGCTCTGCAGAGCTGGACTTCAACAACGCAATTTTGCCAACAACCTGATCAGGTGCGATTCATCTGAGAAGTTGGAAACGAAGCTAGAAAGGACTGTATTGTCGTGGGGTGAAGGACCGCCGGGTAGGCCCACCGCTGCCACCTTGCCGCCTTTCTACCTCCTCCATGCTGAACTTTTATCAGGGGAAACAAGACAGAAACGCTAGTAATTCAGCTGAGACGTCTGCCCTGATAACAGGCTGCGTGCCTGGTGCTGCTCCAGTGGGTTGCTACTCCACTCCTGTACCAACCGGGCATTCACCAGCATCGCGCCACCCAGAACCCACAAACGCCTCAAGACCCCACACAGCACTGGTTGGGCAGGGAATGTAAGCGTGCCCAAGCCGTGTGAACGTACTACATGGCTTGGTACGAGACTATTCCAGCGCTGGGCCTGATCTGCATCGCAGTGGCGGGGATGGGGGCCCTGCAAGGCGGGGTGCATCACATCTTCTATGGCAAGCCAAAGCCTCATGGTGTGGACGCTTGGGAGCGGCTGCTGGACAAGAGAGACGACAGGATGAAGAAGGAAGAGCAATAGCCAAGGAGTTTTGGCACCACCGTCAGCTGGAAGTACCTCAATCGTTGTACACCCCACACTGTTGTTTCACTTTGAGCAGCTTATTAATGAACAGCTTGCAGTTCACCAGTTAGAAGGAAACGAAACAGTATAACACGCAGCTTACTGTTCACTTTGATATGGTTGTTCTCAACTTCCTGTAACATACGCGCCCCCGCCTCCCCCCTTGTCTATGCATGCCAATGGTGTTGATACCCAACTAACCCACCTGGCAGAGTGGAAGTTGACCTTGCTAAACACTTTATTCTAGTACAATTACGGGCCAAGCATAATATGCCACCTGGTGGCACCAGAGTGCAGTGCAATGAGACCTGGCGGACCCATCCCAGTCCTCCATGTGTTGTACAACAGCCACCGTCCCTTGAGCTCATGCCTGCACAGAGGTTGATTTCCAGGGCTATTGCCAATAGTATGGGCTAGCATATGTTGCAGTGCTTGTACCAGTTTGCCCAAGCAAGGAAAGATGGCGTTGCTCGTGGAGATACAGCTGTCCAGATGGCTTTGTGCCCCCACTAGTGTTCGTCAATGTGCTCACCCCACGCACTGAGATGTAACTGCTATGTAGATCAGGGCGCACGACCGTGGCCAACACTCAAGTTGTACCGCTGCACAAGCTTTGCCAAACTGGCTGTGTCATGTGGTGTCTTGCTTCCATCTTACAGCTTTCAAGCTCATATTAGCCTTGTCTCCACGACTACTCCCTGCAGGATATAATTTCCTGACAGGAGAGAGTTATCAGTGTAGTGCTGCTTCCCTATGCGATAAATCAAAACCTAAACAGATAAAAAAAAAGGTAGTGCTGTGGCAAACGCAAAGCCCCAGCGTAGGTGAAGTCACTATACTAAGACGAGGTGCACATGGGTGTACTGCGCTCAGGCCGCTCTTCGCGTTTCGGAAACCATCCAAAAATCATAGAGTCAGGTACTCCCTATCATCTTTTCACTGGTAGTTGCCTGGATCGTTCACAAAGGTGCCCAACCAGCTTGTTCTATAACCCACTCAAGCTCACATATCAGCTGTGCAAACCAGCTGCGCCACAAGTACTGTGCATATTCGCAAAGAATCTGGCCTACTATATCTAAAGATCTACATCTACTAGCCCTACTAGTTATCATCATGCGTTTGTGTCCTGTGATACTGAGCGTTTAGGGAACCGTGAAGTCCGATTATAAAATACACAATGAGCAGCTGCCCTGGGGCTTGCATATCAAGCCCCCTCCCTCCAGCGCCTCAAGACTGCCCTTCAGCACAATGCTCCATTCAGCTGCGAACGTTGCGGATGTAGCTGTCCCCCCCTTTGTGCAGGTCCGCGTACACTTGCTCAAACACTCGCCGCTTGAGCGCCTCCTCCTCCTCAATCACAGCCAGCGTGCTGGAGTGCTTCCAGAACGCGCTGTCAACCACCACTGACGACTGCCCACCAGCTGCCCCGTAGATGGTCTCAGCAGTGTTGGCCGACTCGCACGATGCCCTGATCAGACGCTGGAAATGGCCACTGCGCAACAGAAACGTTGAAGTATTAGTACACGGCAGTTTGGTGACGTATAAGACTCTCCCAGGTGCAACACAACAGGACGCAGAGGTGAACAAACCAGCTGAAAATTTTGCAGTATTAGTAACTCTAACCGACAGGTTGAGGCTTGTGAAATACAACAGTCAAGCAAGAAGTTGATCACACCAGCTGGACTGTGTCAATTACCTGAGCTCAGTCTCAGTCTTGCTGTACGTCTCCATCACAGCCAGCCGCCTCTCCAGTGTCGCACAGGGGTCCAGGACCAAGTGCTTCAGCACGTGCAGGACATGCTCAAAGGGCCTGGGTAGCCGGGGTGGGGCAGCCTGGGCCGCTGGTGTTGCAACCGCTGCCACCTTGGGGGCCGCAGTCGCTTGCACAGGCGTTGGCTGGCTGGAGGGCCCACTTGATGGCGCCCAGTACCTCCTGACATCTGAGGCCACCTGACCAACAAGGGTGGAGGCCAGTCTGCAGACCAGCTTGGTGAGTTTCTGCAGTGTAGGACAAGATATAGAGTTAGGACAGACACTAACAGACACCAGGCCTTCAGTCAGAACCGTTTGAACTCGAGACAAGGTTGACTGGTCAAGCCCACATAGAAGGTGCAGGTAGGCAATAGGAATGGGGAAAAGGCTCTCACCAGTCCGACGACCAGTGCCACTGACGCAGCGCTCCAGATGTTCTCGCCAATCTCCTTGGAAGAAGGCAGGGGAACTGCTTTGACCTGCAGCATCGGTGTGACTAATCAGGACGTGCTCCAAGAAAACGGACACAGCCAATCACATCAGTCATGACACGGATAGGATATGGTGCGTCACGCCACCACAAGCAACGACGCGCCTGGTTGGTGCCACAGGAACCATGGAAGTCGGGCATTAGTCATACCTGAGCTGCAGAAGGTGCTGCAGCAAGCGACGGTCGAAGGCACGCAGCAGCAGCGCTGCTGCGAAGCTGGAGAGAGCCGACGGTCGCCGCTCCATAGATTGCAGCACCCACACTGGATAGCCTGTGGCGTTGGTGTTGCCTGATGCTGGACGGCGGACGCGGCTGCACCCTTGCCGAGCAGCATGGCTGCTGGGAAGCAGCGGGGGCCAGTGTTTGACGAGATGAGGCGAGCACCATCATACCCAGATCGGCACACGATTGGCTTACTAAGAACGATGCTCAGCCACCCACGCAGGGGCAATGGCAGCCAATAAAACTAGACCTTGTTCCAAACAGGTGGCTGGAGCCAATGCGGTATCACTGGTAGTGAGCAGCCACCGCTAAGCTGAGCTGCGTGGCCGAAGGTGGGAGTTGCAACCCAATGCTCGTGCCTACAGGCTCGATGCTTGAACAGAGCAATAGGCTATTTGGCAGCAAACACCACCCGCAAGGAAGATATCGGATACGCGGCGCAAACACTACGATGCTTCAACTTGGGTCGGTTATAAGGTGGCTGAGAGAGATACCGTCCGCGTTTAAAAAGTTTGCCGGTGCTTTTGCTGCCGACCACTGGCCAATGTACAGTCATAGTATCGCTTTTGCTGCCACGGTGGCACCCATGTCCTCCTCTTGCAAACTCATGTGTCATAGTCCACCTTGGGATGGGGTTTTGCTGTACCCTCCTCTGGGGTTTCCCGAACTGGCAGTTTTTGGTGGGTTTGTGGTTGCTCGTGCCTGCCTCTCTCTCTGGCCCAAAATCTGGGATAAGGAACCCTGCCTACCACCAGGACCTACATGGATAACCTCGCTAGTATTTATCCAGCATCAACGTTGTCATTTACCGTCAAAAAAAAAATTGGCCAGCTGTCGTGGGGTTTCTTAGGGTTGTGAGCAGGGTTGCAAGCGTGTTCCACAGCTGCCACTGATTGGCCACCACCACCACCAGCAGCAGCAACAGCATCAATGACTCCTGGGCATCAGGTATCACCCCTGACAGGTGCCATGGCGAGCCATAATTCGCAGCCGAATGCCGCTGATGCACAATTTCCGACAGATTATTGGATATATTACCATGCAGACAGGCCATGCAGACACCTCTTGCCAAGGTGAAATGCAAATCCCATGAGCCCGCAGGCGCACTAGTGTGTGTAAGTACCTGGAAGTAGGACAAGGGCGCGATTTGCCACAGGGCATGGGTAAAAAGCGGTACCAAAATTTGTAAGGCGAAAGCCAAAGCACATTAAAAAAATAGCAAGGCCAGGTTGTTGTCATATGCTCCACTGCCACTTTGCTGCAAAATGGCAGTTGCAAGTATCGAAGTTCTGCCGTAGAAAGTACGCCGCACAGCACATTGCACACTGCCGACGGTACTTGTGCGCAGTATTTCCCTCCCTGCCACATTCATGGGCGATGGAACCCCCCCCCAACCCCTAAATCTATGTGCTCTCATGATTGGGCCCCTCCCCTCCCCATCCTCACCCACAGCCACCGGCCTCCTGCAGTCCTGTAGGGTCACAACACCACCGCCAGCGCTCCGCAGTGGTCGCATGTGAGGGTGAGCATGTCTCGCCCAAAGTCTCGGCGCACGCTGAACATGGGCCGCGCTGCGCAAGGGGTGGCAGCATGGGCCTGCAGGAGGGGATGGGGATGAGTGATTTCGAGGAATGGAGTATGACTTATCTGCCACCCAAACTGCGAGGGGCAATTCATTACCGACATGTGTAGAATGCTACAGGGTGCACACTATAGGTGAACAGGCAGCCTGGTGGTAATGAGGTAAGCAAGTTGGCATGGAGAGGTGCGTGGATGCACGCACTGGTGCATGCACAAGGCAGGGGTACATAATAGCGCAAGACCAGGGCATTGATGATGTCACCAGTCCAGTTGAAAACATCAGCTTGTGCGACACCCAATGAATGACAGTGACATATATCCACCCATGCATCACCACCTCAGCCCCCACCCCCAAGCCCCACCCACCTCCAGCGCCGCCCCCAGCCGCTCCCGCACCTCCCCCAGCCCTAGCCCCTCCACCCGCACATCCAGCCGCAGGCATCCCCGCGGACACCCCACCACCCCCCACACGCACGCCAGCGCAGCCACCCCACACACCGGGCAGGGTACCGCCTCCCCCTCACCACCACCGGGGCTGGTGGTGGCGGCGGCGGCAGGGGGGGGAGCATCAACGAGGGTGGAATAGTGTTCCACCTGTGCTGCTATTTCCGCCTCCTCAGCGGCGCGTAGGGAGGCCTCTTGCTCCAGCAGGGTGTTGTTGAAGTACAGTGCCTCTTCCATCTCCTGCAATCACCATGTAAACAGGATTAACCAAAGTCTAATTCCAGATTATGAAGCTTGCCAGTTCTTGCTTTAAATGGGAGAGTGCTGTACAGGCTTTCTGCGACCCCCGCGGTGCCGGGGGAAAATAGAATCGTATGCTCAAAGCAAAAATAATTATAAACAGCTGCGCTTTCTCACCTGCATGAGCAGCTCATACTCTGGCCCGCTAAAGTGAAAATCACCGTCATCCGGGGCTGGCTGCCGCATCCCTCCACCCCCCACAGCCCCACCACCACCCCCACCACCCCCACCACCATTGTCATCCCGCCACAGCGCCTCTGCTATGCTGTCCATGTCATGGCGGTGATGGTGGGGGTGGGGGTGGGGGTAGTGTTGGTGGGGGTTGGTGGTGGGGGTGGGCTGCACTGCACCCGCATGAGTGGTGGTGGCTGATGTGGAGGGGGGGGTGGATGGTGGTGTGGTGGAGGCTTCGGCGATGATGCTGCGGAAGGCGGCCTGCGAGGTGGACCAGGATTGATCAACCCGAAAGCTGGGTGCCTAAATCCAGCAGCAAAGCCAGATCCGCACCCATGAGGGTTTCCCATGCGCGCCCTGTATTAGTTACGGGTAAATTTAAGAGTTGTTCCTGGGCACACCGGTACCAATCGGGGACTTTTGTAGAGTTTTCCAAGCACCCACAGGCATCCCATTAGGGTCATTTCCAGGACTTCCCCCTGCGGACATCTGCCCTTGATCATTGTGCGCTTGGTGCGCCAGCCACAGCAACCTGCTGCATTGTTTCTAGGGTATTCTGTACATCAATGGGGTTGTTTTTGGGGTTTTGCCTGCCCGCACCTGCACCTGGTCCCTGTGTCCCTGGCGAGCCTGCCACAGCAGCGCGGATCGGTCCTGGCCCATGCGCTCCAAGCACCGCTGGCGCACCTGTGAGGGGGGGACATGAAGGTGGATTAAACCCTAATCCAAAACCTAAACCCTAGATATGTGCCGATATGTCCTGGCTCCACCACCGCTGGCGCACCTGCAAGGGTTGGAGGGTCAGCATTTAGGGTTAAGACAATACAAGGGCGAGCACCGCTGGCGCATCTGCAAGAAGGGCACAGGGAGGCAAGTTGAACCCTAACTTTAACCTTTAGAAAGCACCGGTCGATCCTCGACCATGCGCTCCAGGCACCGGTGGCGCACCTGTGATGGGACCACAGGGAGGGGGACAGGCCCAACCCTCACTACCCACGTGACAGCCACTGCACCCTGTGGAGACAAAGATGGTGACCCTAAACCCTAAACCGATACCCTACATGCTATGGCTTGTCACCTTACCTGTTCTTTCCAGTTGGTGTTCAGGCGCTTGACGCTCCGCCGCTGGGTAGCCATGCTGTCCCTTGGGTTTTGCGGGGTTCCACGTGATGACCCTTAGGGTTTACGGCACCAAAGCACGTGTTTTGGTGCTACCGTTGCATTGTTGGTATTGCGGTGGGGGCTGTTCCCGGTGTTGTTGAGCACTGCCTTCCTCCAGCCCCTGTTGTTTCCAATTGAAAGAGGCTACTGTGGGCTAAGACTCATAGCCCGTGAGTCACCGAGGGCCCTACCGAGCCCTTGCGATTCGACGTGGTCAGTGAGCCCGCTGTACAGATGTTGCTGGCAAGGCCTTGGTGGCTGAGGGTTGGGCTGCTGACAGTGCGTGCCGAGAAGACTGCCCCGGTAACCTACTATTCTATCAGTGGGACGGTGGCCAGGGTCGACAGCTATCAGGTGCTGTTTATGCCATGCTCTGTTTCAGAAAAGCCCACAAAGGTTGTTCTTCTAAGCTTCGTAAGCTGGTTGAGACCCCAAAGGTCACAGGAGTTGTGCCCAAACGTGCATTATTGAACAAACACTATGCTGGTACCCAAAACAATTGTAGACCGATATGCATGCATACAGGGTGCGGCATGAAAACATGTGCCCAAACCCAGCGTGAACCACAGGAAGATACAGGTTGTTTATAAGCGTGTTGGAGGTATGTGTAAAACAGTAAGTGTTGTATACGCTGTGTTGCATACGCCGAGGAATGTCATACAGTATTTGAATACCCGAAGCGGGTATTTGAAAGTCCCCGGACATGCATGTGTTGCAATGCAACGCAGCGGGGATGATGCTATTGCGCTAAACCCTTTCAGCTGGTTTACATACGACATACGCGAGCTAAACAGTAACCCGATTGACTGTTGCCCTACTTCAAATAACGTATTACAACTTTTGCAGACGAGAGAGCACATGCAGGCATCTCGATGGCGCAATAAATGCATGGCCCCTGAACACCGACTGCAGTAGGGCTCGATCCCATGGCTACTGTAATGGTTTATACAAAGCTTCGTCTTGACACCACCTGATTACAAGCCAGTATAGAGACGTCTCCAATGCTCCACAAGGCCTTGGGCCATGGCCAGCGCCAGCTAGCACAGTCTAGAACAATTGGCAGCTCTGCACGCAGATGGAGCTCCAATCAACAGCAAAACGGCAGCGAGGTCGCTCAGGTACCGGTACGGCCAGACCTCAACACGGAAGGTGAGTAAAACGTGGTGCATCTTGTCCAGCAGCTGTCCATGCAGTGCTTTGCAATGCATGCATATGCCCTACCAGCTTTTGAGTGCACAGCGTAATGCAGTGCGCCTCGTTGGAAAATATATTGCTTCAGTTACAGCACTTTATAAGGGAAACTGTTTGTATAACGCAGACATGACCTTCATGGACAGCGCCAAAGAGATGTTTTCGCCTGCCACTGGTCAGACGTTGGTGGGCAGGTCAGTCCTGCTTCAAGGTCGTCTGCATAGCTACTTCCCTGCGTCATTTATACCCTATGGTTCACTTTGTTTTTGTTCAGCACGCGTGTCCATAGCTCGAAGGGACTGATCCTATGCATCTGTCGCATAGGGTTTCTGCAACCACACACATGCCAGCTGCACAAAGCATTTGGTTTGCAAAAACCCTCGATCAGGGTTTGATCAGGGTTTCCTTTGGCGCAGGTGGGACTGGCACCTGTGGCAGCTCATCGCGGCATGCATACCTCCCATCAGTAAGTACCATACTCCCACCACAACTGCCTGCACTGATTTTATCCATTTTTGCCCCATGAGGTGGGCATGGGCGCGCTGGTCGCATTTGCGTCACCCACTGAGCGTCCCTTGTGGCAACCCATTAATTGCGCCCACGGCCATGTGCACCCATGCACCCTTACATAGGGTATGTATCACCCAATGCACCCTTACCTAGGGTATTTGACAACCCAAGCGACCCATGTAAAGTGACCACGGTCACTCCATGCACCCTACCTAGGAGCTCATGCTACACCCCATGAGCTGCCTCAATGGCAGGTGCAGGGTGTTGGACACCCCATGCACCCTTACCTAGGGCATGTGGCCCCGCATTGCGAAGCATCCACTGGCCATGAGCGTCCAATGCACCTACTTGGGATTGAATATGACACCCCATGTTGTGCCTTGCAGTGGTGATGTGTGTGGCCCAAGTGGCTCGCTGGGACATGAAGCGACAGTCCAAGCTGATCGTTGACCAGGTGGGCAGGAACCCCAAACCCTAAACCCTACATCATCGAACCCCATGTGCTGTGGCCAGGGCTTTGGGCATCCGAGGACATGTTTTGAGCATTTTGAACGTGTGCAGTGTGCGGATGGTGGTGAGCAGTTTGCATGTAGGATTGTTGCAGAGTCTGGCGACTGCAAAGTGCGGGTTTAGGAATTGGCGCAGTGTCCATGCGAGTTTGCCCAGGATTTGTGCAGGGTTTTTTGTAGGGTCTGTGTTGGGTGTGGTGTGTGCACAGTGCCAATGCACATCAGTCCTCAGTGGCCATCAGACAGCAGCACCCTACCCCTGCCCTCATGACCCCATGCCAGGGTTTTGTCAGCCCTACCCAAACCCTTCACCCTGTTGCCCCCCCCTTGATAGGAGGAGGCGCAGGAGCGGGAGCGCCTGAGGGCCCTGCTGGAGGAGGAGGCAGCCAATGGGGCTGGCGCCAATGCAAGTGACCCAAAGGTGAGGAGGGATTTTGTGCTATCAACACCATCCTGGCTGTGAATCAACGTGAAGTAGTCGGGCTTGTCTTGGCGTGTGACATTGCCAAAGTGGCAAATGAAGTAAGGGTGAGGGGTGTACTACCAATGATAAAGAAGCACAGGCGTCATGCTTGTTTGCTGTTGATGGCGGTGGGCGGTTGGTTGCTGCCATTGCTGGTCCTCTGATCAGCTACTTTGTCCATCTTGCAGCTGGAGGATCGGCTGGCCATAATGGAGGAAGCAATCAGGGCTCTCACGGTCCAGCTGGCAGTGCAGACCGCTCGAGGTACGGAGCCCACTGATTAGGGTTGTAGGGTTTAGGGTTTTTCACAATGTCCCTCGCATTCATCAGAGAGTTATAACATGCCATAAGGGTTCTGCTGCCTAGGGTCTAGGGTTTGGCACAGGACGGTGTAGGGTGTGGATGAAGTTGTCCATCCTGATTGAGATTCTACTGGCTAATAGAGTATGTTGACTGCCTGGAGGGCACCAACGCTGGACCAACCACTGTCCTTCTGAGCTTCATTGCCACACCAGCATTAAGGTCTCTCAGCACTTTGCCTGACCATGACACACATGACGTCCCCCATGAACCTGACCACATGCCTCTCCCTTCACAGATGGCATGGCTGGGGCGCAGCGGGGATCCCTGCCGGGGCTTGCTTTCCCCAGAAGCGAGCCTGGGACCCCCACCCAATCCCCACCTGCGGCTGCAGCAGCTCCAGGCAGGGGGGAACCGACACCTGACGCTGGTGGGGTGGCAGGAGGCAGCACAGGCGGTAGCTCTGAAGATCAAGGCGATACAGCAACCACAGGTACTGCCTCGGAGCGATCAGTTAACATTGGCGGAGGGCTTTCTCTGCCTACGTCTCTGACAGCTGCGTGGGAGATGGCTCGGGGCTTTCTTGTCAAATCCTCCCCCTTAGGCATACCTCCACCAGACGGCGCTCAGAATGGGACACCGATTGATGCCACCGGCACACATGCCACTGGCACAAGTGCTTCAGGTAGCAGCACGCAACATGACACCAACCACCATCATAGGCAGCTTTCTCCCGCTAGCAGCAGAACAAGGGACCTACCAAAGACACAGACTGCCGGCAAACACGGTTCAGAGGTTGGCAATGGCAGTGGGTTGGCTCATGTACTGCCACATGGCGTTGCAGATGAGCAGCCGCCATTGGCTCAGGCGGGCAGTCCCGCTGGGGATGGTGTCAGTCCCAACATCGCGCAGCGTGTTGGTGGGCAGGTGGTGAATGCATGGAAGTGGCTGGGGAGGTCATCGAGCTGAGGTCAGCTGGACACTATTTATTACAGGAGCGCTTGCAGGCGCATAGCAAGCAACTCTGCGGGTAAGCTGGTGACAAAATTGACAATTGCAAGAAGGATGGGCATGTAGAGGGTAGGTTTGTGTGCCTGCAAGCTAGCTAGCTGCTTTGTGGACAGAAAAACAAACGCCGACTACAGCCATTCTGAACCTCACGCACGGGGCATATGACACCCCATGTACAGTGCATGCCTTCCCCGCTACCCCCACGATGTTGCATGCATGTGTCGCTTGTTTCCTAATCTGCTGCTTTGAGCACGTGCTTTCCGTTTTAGCAACAGTATATTAATATACAGAATCCAATCCTAAGAATCACAGACTTTCTCCATGCTACTTTTGGGTAGCTTGCACAGTGAAACCCTCAGCTACATCCCACACATCATCTGCATCAATCTCTGAGCCAATCCTCCTCACTCCATGCTGCTGTGGTCTTTCACAGGGCACCGTAGCCAATCTTGTTGGACCCTTTCAGCTCCTCGCGCTCTGCATGGGTAGTTGGTGCCGGCTCCTGAGCAGCATCTGATTTCGTGGAGCTGTCACCGCCGGAGGGCTGGGTGTTGCCTTCCTTGTCCATGGCATCAAGCACTCTGCAAGGACAAGGAGCTGGTATCAGGTAATGGAGAATATACTGCAGCATCCATCGAGGAACCCTTGGGCATAGCAATTGAAAATATAGTGGAAGTGTTTCCGCTGCATCGCATGGTAATGGGGTGACGGCATGGGTGTGCGGCATGCGGTATCGATCAGATGACCTCCACAAAATTTGCAGACTTTTCCACTAAGCTTAGGTATTCACTGTCCCCCTAGCTTGTCTGGTACTGCTTTGTAGCCCCAGAGTAATACCATCAGACAGCGTAGTCAATTAACCATATCCACACCTACACAGCAAGGCCCTGACTTACCCCTGCGCGTGCTGTGCGTGAGGCCCTTTTCCCTCGCCTGCAAGGTCAATCTCCTCCTTTGCATCTACAATGTCAAACTCTGTGGCCATGTTTTCCTCTCCCCAGCCCTGGGCTGTCTTCTCCACCTCATAGCCAGACGCTGCATGCCCAACATCGCGGTTGTAGCCAGCGGGCTTGTCTGTGGCCTGGTCAGCCATACTTGCTTTGCACCCTTATGAACAGCTGTTCTGCAAGTTTGAAGGTCAACTTAGCACACTGTCAAGGCAAGGCAAGTGCAAGTTTCCTTGTTCCTGGACCAGCTATTGGTCCAACAAACTGCTGCCTAGTCACAAGGGTGTTCACATATGGCTTACATTGGTATTTAAAAATAGCAGATGGGGTCTCTTTCCTGAGGCTCACAGTGTGCAAGAACGGGCTTTAAGGGACTCTCGACACTGTCCCGTTATCCCACGTTCGTTGCATATTCGTACCAACAGTTTGGGAGTTTACTCTTCAAAGGTGCTTGAACTGTAGCTGTGCTCCTCACTTGGAACTTGAGGTATGCAGCAGTATGTGTGCAAGTCTTCAGTTCACTGACAGGAATGTTTGCAGCAACAGGACGTCGACACTCAACCTCTCGACTCTTATTTATTCGTAGTTGCAAAGCCTTTACAAACTGGACTCGAATTTTCCTTAGCTACCTCCCAACTACCCCCTGACTGCACTTTCATTTAGGGTAATTTCATTACCCTCTGTGGCAATGTTCGCCTCCTAGATACAACACAATATCCCTTTCTCACCCCCACCCACCCCCTTTTGTTTGCAGAACCAGACCCTTTTGATGGCTGCTAGCCAGGCTGGCGTCCCAAGGATGACAAGGAGTGCTGGGTGTTCCTTGAGTGTTTAACGGGCAGTGCGTAGCAAGGGAACTGGGATGTTGAATATTGTTGCCGCCTTTCTATGCAACTGCCAGTGGGTTTATTTTCCCTCTTAATTCATTCACTGCCTGCCAGCGTTGTTCACATTGCTATGCGATGCGCACGCGCACAACTGGTGATGTTGGGTGTCGTGTAAGTGGTATACTGATACATCAGACAAGATGCAGTGCACTTAGAGGGTTTGCTGGGGATCGAGGCACTGCTATGTGTAACATTGGACACCATCCATCTGCCATTGGCAAGGGTTGTCGGCTCCATGCTGGCAGACACAGTCACTGTCATTCATAGACAATTGGATTGCTTCTGAGCAGTGCAATTGGCATATGGTATTGATTGTCAATGCTTCAGGGCGATTCATTATGATCCAGGTGGGATCTTGTTGTACCATGTGCGCTGGTGCGACTCCAGTACTAGTACTAGTGCGCTGGTGGCTGTGGTGCAAGCGGATTTCAACTTGATAATATATATATCATGGGATCATGATCATGCAGACATAATGTGCCGTATCCTTGATAGCATCCTTGAAGACTCATGTTTGAGCTCGGGTGCTTATCACTCCACTGGATTAAAACCTGGCAAATCGTGGCTATGCCAATTGTGGTAACCAATAGCCTTGTAGCACACCTTGTCAAGGCTGTCTTGGCACATTAAATGCATTAATGCTGTTAACATTACAATGCTTGCTGCTGCTCAGAACCAGCGACGAACCAGCAGTGCAGGATCGAGCCTGTCAGTAGTCCATTTAGGCATTTCATACGCGACGTGCACACAACCACTGTCATCATATAAAACCACAAATTATTGTAAACATTTAAACTTCCGAATCGGTAGGTCTAACAGCAATCCATAGCACAGCACCAAAGGCAGTGCTGCGCGACAGTTCCAGGCATTGCTGAGTTTTTCAAGCTATACCCTATTAGGGCGATTCACTGCAAATGCAGCTGGCTAGTCTATGTAAAATAAACCTTTCTACGATGTACAGTACAGTAACCACAAAGCAGTCACATCCACCAACACCAAAACTGTCAAGAGTCAAATTGACTTTGGCCATCTAGGACCTCTATAATGCCTATCAAGTGTGTCATTTGGTCAATGGTCAGCTAGCTATAGCAGTAATCGCCAATGGCCGTCATGAACACATCCTAGTTTTGTCACAAACCTTTCCTACTTATCAATAAAAGGACAGAGGGACCTGCTGGGATGAATGAGAAATGTGCTGTCGCAGTGTGCGCAGTCCTGTCCTGGGTACATGTGAAACCTTGTCGGGCGCAAAAAAAACTGCGCTGGAAACTTGAAATTGGCCAATTGCCATGCAGATGCGATCGATGCACAATCAGGAATGCCTTGAATTCATGCTGCGGGTCATCAAACGCAAAAAGAAAACACTGCTAGTAAACACCACGGGGTCACAGTTCTGTCAACTATGCCAGGGGGTTGGGTATTTCATGCACAATCAGCGAATGGGGATGCATGCAGGGGTGTGCTCGCATATTGAGCACATGCACAATCAAGAATGGTGGATGGCGCAAAACCGCGCGTCAGTCGCAGCACCACATTTGGTGCTGCCTGAACACATGCACAATCAGGAATGGTCAAGGATGCATGCTGGCGTGGTAGGGTTCCTAATGTCAATACGAAATCTACTCTCCTCTGAATTTGACGCAAATAGGTGGTCAAAGGGAGGAAAACACGCGCGAAAACAAAAAGGGACCTATCTAGCAGTGCACCACGGCACGATACATACGCTTCTCACAGCGGGGGGATCCTAAAACATCCATTGCTGGAATGGCTAAATGCCTACGGTAGCTAATCAGTGGCTGGTACAAAGGGGATGCACAGGGTGTGGCGCGTCAATGACAAGCAAAATCCACTGGCCCTTTGGTGGTGGACAGGGGGGCCCTGGGTGGGTGGCCTGTCAAGTATGGTATAGTCAAAGATGTTTCACGGTTGGTGTCCAGCCATACCACAGACCACAGACCACCGGTCAGCTGAGCCTCACATCTTGGCGGGGGCTGCCACCCTGTTTGCAAGGGTTTCCTTGGCCAGGAGGGAAACCCTAGCGAAGGTTCCCCTCCCGCTCCCCGGGGTCCTCAAAATCCCCGGAGTCCTCGTCCGGCTCCTCATATTCCCCAGACCCTTCGTCGGGGTCTTGAAACTCCGCCTCATGACCTCTCAAGCTGTGTGGGTCAAACACCAGGCTCTGCAGGGTGGGCTCGTACAGGGTGGAGAAGTCATCGGAGCGCAACGAGGAGGACAGGGAGTGCATGAAGGTGCGGGTGGCGTGGCGGTCCACGGGGCGCATCTGGGCGAAGATGTCGCGGTGGTCCAGGGGGGCACACACGGGGTCAAAAAGGCTGCCCAGGAAGGCGTAGGAGACAGCAAAGTTGGGCTGGCGGGGAGGCCGGGGGGCTGCTGCTGCTGCTGCTGCGTGGGTGGGTGTGGGGGCTGCAGCGGGGTCCTGTAGGGGAGGGGCGGTTGAATGGGTGGTGGGACACACATGGGGAGGTGGGGAAGCATGCACCAAGGGGATTGAGGTCTATGCTTGTATGCCTGTGCTTCCAATGTCCTAACATCACACCTTGGATGCTGATCCTATCATCCTATCATGCTGTGTGCAGCCTTGGCATGGTTCAATCAGCTCGAGCAATACATGTGGCCCTCCACCCTCCAACCCTACTCCCAGGCCCTAACAGCCACACACCTGCACCTGCCCGTGTGAGCCCTCAGCCGAAGTGATGGGTGTTGCGGTGCGCAGGAGTCCAGGGCCGGTCTGCACCCCCTCCACCTCCCAGGATCCCAGGGATCTCAGCTGCTCCACCGGGGTGACAGGGGAGGTGGGGGAGGGGGACTTGCGGTGGGGTGGCTTGTGGTGCTGGTGGGATGGCGCGGGGCGGGGCGCGGGGGGCTTGGCCTGTGGGGGTTCTGGTGGTGGGGGCCTTGGCAGGTCGGGAGGGGTGTCCTTCTGTGGGGTTGGGGAGGGGAGGGTGTAGGTGGTGAGTGGCGGGTATCTTTCGAATGTTACTTTATTGTGGTGTTTGTGGCCAATTCTGGCCATTTTTTTGCAAAGGTCCTATCTTGTGGTTCGTACCCGTACCAACTTTTTGGTGTACAGATTACCGTTTGAAACTTACATAAGTCTTGTGAATAAGTCTTTGATTAACCATCCAACCCTCCAACTATCACTCTCACCTTGCGCACTTTCCTCTGTGGTGGGGGCACCAGGTCCCCCTGCCCCCTCTTGGTCATCTTCTTGAAGTACTTCTGGGCATGGCTCTTGATCTGCAGGGGAGAGGGAAAGCACATGCAATTAGAGGCGCGCACAGTGCAAAGCAACGTGTGCACGTGTAGGGTTCAGGGCTGAGGGTAACTACAGCGTTGTCTAGCTGCCATTAGCTAGCTAATAATCTGGCTGCACTGCTGGAACCCACGTGAGGACGTAGCTGTCACTAGCTGGTAGCCATCATACGATCACCCCCCTCGCGGTGGATACCCTATGGGGCATTTTGGCGCACGGCAGTGTTTTGCTGGAGGTGCGCACATGTGCGCTGTCGATTCAGATCGGATGATTTTCACTATCTGAAGATGTAACGTATGCACAGGGATGTGGGTTGGCTGCTGTCCATTTGCCCATGAGCAACTGTCGCTGCTGGCTGTATATTTGTTTCCGCGCCTTGCGAATGCGGCACCCAGATCTGCCACTTGCTGGAAGCATTGGCAATCCCAGGGCGGAGCGGGCCCCCCATCCTGGGGATTCATGCAAGAGCTCTTGCCGGCATGGCCCATCTGCTGCTCCCACATGGCTAGGTACCGCCAAGCCCACACACCGCCGCGTCAGGCGCGACTTGCACCCTATGCACCGCTGGCAAGGTGTGGTGGCACCTGATGGACGTCCCGAGGATATGCAGCTGATCATTGCAATGGTACTGATTGCACCTCTGGACGTCTGCAGAGGTCTATGCGCTGGTGCTGAGGTCTATGCGCTGTTAACATGGTCTACCTAACCTGTGCACCACTGGCAAAGCGTGGCTGCACCTGATAGACGCCTTGAGGATATGTGACTTGGCACTGCGATGGTAGTGACTGGTGGGCCCTTGTATAATATGTGCTGCGGCTGCTGTGCCAGGCCAAACCTGGGCTGAGTGTGCTAACAAGGTTCCAGCTGTGCAAGGATCCGGCTGTGCTTGGAATGGCGGTCCCTGCCATCCATCCACCCCAATCATTTTGGCAAACACAATACCTAAAATTTGACTGCTGTACTGCTGCGCTGCTGCTGCTGGTGCTGCTGCTGGTGCCCATACCACCCCTACTCCCAAACCCAAGAACATTCCAATTGTGCTTAATCGCGGTGGTCCTACGGTAGGCGTATATGCAGGGGTGGCAATGCATGATCACTATGCAGGAGAGAATTTACCTGCTCTGCAGTCTTTGTCTTCACAACCGTCTGCACCTTCTTCCAGTCCCGCTTGTACCTGTGCAAGTGGGGACAAAAGCGCATGAGAAACGGGGAGTGATATGGCACATGGGAGGAATGCTGCACTGTGGCCGCCGGCCAAAAATGGCATAGAAATATGTCCTGGAATGGGCCTGTAGAAATAATATATACCTGATTCTGTGCGTTAATCAGGTATATTTTATTTCTACAGGCCCATCAACCAGTACAAAAATGCGCAGGCTGTGGAAATTGGCTGGCAATGGGAAATGGGAACGCAAATTCTAGACCGGAATATGAGCGCACGAGTTTTCCAGGTGTATAGAGCTGCATCCCACCCGTACATGGAGCCAATTATTATTGCTTTCTAACACATTAAATAATTAAAAAAGTTATTTCACCCATTTACGTATATTAATATTTAAACTTGTACAGGGTGCAATGGGGGTGGGGAAACACAATGTGGCTCCAGCAAGTTTCATTTGATGGCCAAAACAAGGTGTGGAGCATTTCGAGTTTAACTTGGGAGACTGGGCGCCATTTTGGATAAGCAAGCATTGGCGGCCAATCAGCATAGGATTTTGACCAACCATTATCGCATCCTGGCATTTTAGGGCTTCGATCTCCTTCTCCTCATCGCCCCACAGTGCCACTTCAGGGTCAAATTTAGGGTTTAA
Source organism: Heterotrichella gracilis (assembly GCA_032358255.1). Taxonomy (NCBI): domain Eukaryota; class Xanthophyceae; order Tribonematales; family Xanthonemataceae; genus Heterotrichella; species Heterotrichella gracilis. Next base: position 24,540 of record JAULBX010027827.1, read on the forward strand.
GATTTAGGGTTTAGGGTTTAGGGTTTCCCTCCTTACGTGTCCAGCCCCGCCAAAAAGCGCGCGTGCTCCTCGTCGCTCCACACCGTGGGCTTCTTGCGCACCCTCACCACATCCTCCCCCTCCCCCTCATCCCCACCACCTCCACCCCCACCGGCCGCGGCTAGGGCCACTGCCGATGCCTTGCGCTGGCGCCTGCCGCTGGGTGTGGGGGGGTCCACGTGGAACTGCTCCGCCTTGCGCTGCTCGGCGCGTTGCGCCACGTTGGCGGTGCGCTGGCGGGGGGCGGCGGTAGGGGGTGGAGGGTCGGGCGGTGGGTTGAACCTGGGGGATGGGGGGTGGGCGCGGTGAGGGGAGGGATGGCATGCGTGGCAGCAATTTAAGGCGTGGGTGTTGGTGGGCGTGGGCGGTAGCGTGGGTGGGATGTCATCCTATGGAGCTGGTGCCATGGCTATGGGGTGCGGATGGGCATATGCAGATAGCAGTCTTAGGGTACTCGTTAGGGTTTTATGCGTATTCCAGTTGAGGCACCTCTAAGGATTCCCGCTGGGGCGCCAGGTAGGGTACACCAGCTAGGGTTTTGGTTAGGGTACCTTGTCCGCGCCCTTCCGCCTCGAGCAGTGGCCGGCCCCGGGTCGGTGTGGAGTAGCCCCAGGGGGTTAGGGTCTGCGAGGGCTGCATATAACGATGGACCCTCAAGGGGGGGCGCAGAGGCTGGCCCGCCATATTCCGCCTCCCCTGGGGCGCCGTAGGGTGGCGCAAACCCTAGGAAGGGTTGCGTCAGCTGGTGGTGGTGGCGGTGGCGGTGGTGGGTGTGTGGGGGGTGCTCCTCGTCTTCGGAGCTGCTGTCCGGCACCCCCTCCATCATGTGGGGGCCGGAGGGGGGTGCGCCAGGGTGGAGGGTGGTGGCTGGGCCACCCTGCAAGGGGGGAAGGGAGGGGTGGGTGGTGGGTGGGATGGCTGGGGAGGGGAGTTTAAGGGTGCCACAGTTGGGATGTGGGTGAAAAGAGTTGCGCACCACAGGTGCAACGAAAAAGGATATTGAATGGAAGCTGGGCGGGGAGGGCTGTGTGTGTGTGCTGGCATGGCAGACATGCGAGCCTAGGGAGTGGCACCGGCAGCAATGCTGGCGATGTACGCCTTGAAAACACTACGCTGCGATGCAAGACACCCCGGCCTGAATAGAGTGTGAAGCCGAAACACTGTTTTGCATGCATCGTGACTTCCACATGCCTCGGTCGACCAAGTCAGACCCGCATTTGAAAAACCTGTCTAGTACCATCGACCCGGCTCGAAAAAGTGAGATGCAGACTCTCTGTGCTGTGTGCAGCCTAGGTTCTGGCTATGGTCTGCGTCTTGTTTGCAAGGCATTGAAAGGCATGCATGCCGTCCGGACGACATGGAAGCACGCGCTGGCTGCTTCCCTCAAGCCCGTCATTCATGCAACGTTACAACAACAACGAGGGCAAAAGTTTGTTGCATGCTACTGCTGGCAAGTCTCCTCGCATACTCTGGGCTGAGAGGCCAGCTCTGCCTCTACCTCCGCGACCCATCCCACCACCCACCACCTGTCAAAGGCTAGAGGACAATGCTTCCAATCTGTTGCCATCGGATATGCGTATATGTGGGAAAACGTGTGGTTGCAAACGACAAAGGCTTGTGGGTGTCGGACGAGCGCCTACCTACGTTCGACTGCATCCTTCCCCTTTTCGTGCGTTTCAGTAAGAAAATGGTGTGCAACGCGTTTAGGCGGTAATGGCCTCGAGGCACGTTTGCAACGTTCCGAGCTGCACAGCATTGCCGGTTGAAAGCATATGGAAGAGTTTGCAAGGGTTTGGGAGGGTGCTTACCCGCTCATCCGCAGCTCCTGGCCGAATCCTGCCGCATCTCCCCCACACCGCGTTGGTATAGCCCCTTTGCCAATGTCACCAGCCGAAAACAACTTTTCCAGACTTGCCAACTATGCTGAGGTAGGAAAACAACCTATACAACAAGGTTGCACGCGTACTAGACGGCTGCTGCAAGCAAACTGAGTGGAGAAGCAACCAACGCGCTGGGCATGCGTACAGATGGCGTAGGGGCAGGAATCAAGTTTTGTCACCGATCGACACCCAACAAAGAAACTGCATAGCTGCAAGTGTTTGAGACCTTTTTAAAAGCACAATTGATAGAAAAGGTCTCAAGTCGAGGCTACGATGGATAGGGAAAGCCAGCAGAAGCCATGCCAACAGCTGAAACCACTTGCAACTGCACAACAGGTCTGTACTTTGTTGCAAACAGTGTTGGGTGTCGAAAGATAGGGAATAGGCTGTTAGGAAATGGCCACACTAGTGACGGTGTTTATTGCTGGTGTAAAGTAATAGGCATTGGCCTTTGCTTTGCTCTTACAAGCGTGCTTTGGCTTTCACCATATGGAGTACTCCCCTTGATTGGTAAACGGGGGAGGCAAAACACCGCCACATTATGCATGCATTCCGTTTGAAGCTCAAGTATGTTGTGGGCGTCCTGAGAAGTAAGGGCAAACAACCCCAAAACTATGAGAGTTCAGTTGCAGAGCCCACAAGTGTGCGTAGTACAGTCGATCATAGCACAGTGCACATGCATGCAATTTTCGTACTTGGCAGGCAGACTTGAATGACTCTCAGGACCTTGACCCCTCCCTATAGGCTGGCCTGTTACCACCTGTTCCTGGTGGTAAGTTCTAGTGCCGTTGTTGGGAAAATGGGGGCACTCGCAGACGTTGCCCTGCCGTGGGAGCTGTCCAGCGACACCCCCCATCTCTTAGGCAAAGGACCCAACAACCTTTACAACACCTCTGTAAACTTCAACGAAACCAGGGAACCCTCCTGTCAGGGCACTTCCACTTCCAAACGGGTGGTAGCTGTGAACGGCTTGTTATCCAGAGTGTTTCAGGCCCAAGCAGGGCTGCTCACCATAGAAAGAAAGAAGATAAAAACAAAACGCCCCCACACACAGCGGCACACCACAACCAGCAATCGCCAGCTGGGCTAGAGGGCGAACTCAGTGAGTAGCCTTTACAAGTTTAACCCTGCACACCATGTACATGCTTTTTTATGAAGCATGCAGTGGGACGAGCTTGACTTGTACGATGATTGACCAGTTGCAAGCCGAAAAGAAGATCAGTCGGCTGGCCTCGCCTAGGCTGTGGGGCAATGGCCTAAAGAAACCAAATAAGCCACGGCAGCCGGCTCTGATAGCCCCTGCAGGCTACATTGCAGGAGGTTAGGGCTTCCCAAACAGCTCTTACTCAGTTGAATGCAACTCCCAATTTCTCGCCTGCAATGATTATCAGCCTGTACAGCCCCATCCATGCCAGCAGCTGTACAAGACAAGGACATGCTGTCGCAGAACTCCCTAGTATGGTTACTACGCTACCACCTCAAACTATCGGCTGGCATCTGTCCCGCAGTGCCCAAAAAAGAGTACCCTAAAAATAAACACAGGCTGGCACTCAGCTCTTAAATTGCCAGTCAACCCTTCAAACCCCACAGGGTGCCCCACACAAGAAAGCCAGACAATATGGACAGTACAAGCAAATACTGAACAGCAACCAGACCCCAGTGGAACGCCAGTTGAGTTCGAATAAAAGAAACGGATAGGAAGATGCCAAAATTAGTGCCAAAACCCCAACTGATGATGCGGCAGGAGGAATGGCTGCTTGCAAATGTGCTCCCATTCATCCAGAGCATTCCTGCATCTGACAAACATATCTAAGCCCCCTGGCCCCTTAGTGGAACTCTATTTGCTGTACTCACCCCAAACCCTCCCTGCTGCACCACAACCTGCCGCGCCCACAACCTGCCGCGCCCACAACCTGCCGCTGCCCACAGAAGCCCTGCCCGCTGCCCACAAAAGCCCTGCCCGCTGCATACCCCTCCCCACTGCATCTCCACCGGCCGCTTGCCCCGTATCACATGCCCCCCATCACGCCTGCTGCTGCTGGCCTGCATACAAGCGCCACCGCCCCATCCCCACGCAGCCTGCTGCAGTACCCTAGTCGGCGCTGTCATAGGGCCTTGCTCCCTCCGCGGCCAGCTTGTTGGCCTCCTCGTTGCAGATGGCGGCAAACTCCATCGCAAGCTGGATGTCGGCCTCCAGTCCCCGCGGCGCTGGGCGAGGTGCGCCTTCTCGGTTGTTGCTGGTGTAGAAGAGCGCAGCGAGCCGCCTGATCAGCGCTCTGTAGTGCGTGTAGCATTTGCCCATCTGATACTCAAAGCTCCATGTCATTGCGTACAGTTTGGCGGCCCTGGTCTTATGGAAGCCCAAAGCATCCCTCCAGTTCAGCCTGCCACTGCAAGCAATGTCCATCAGGGTGTACAACGCGGCCTCCAGATCTCCAGCAAGCGACGGGCCCTGGTCTGCATTCATCGCAGCGTACCGCTGAGTTGTCACCACTGCTGTCATGCTGCCAACGTCGCAGCACCCGTGCAGGTCAATCAAGCACAGATGCCCATTGTGGATGAGTACATTGCCCTGGGAGATGTCGGCATGGAGCATGCCTGCCTTCTGCACCATGGCGAGTAGTGTGAGCGCCAACTCTCCAAATAAGGCAGCAACCACTCCAGGCTCATGCTGGTACACAGAGATGCGCTCCGCGACGGGCTGCAGCACCAGGAATGTGCACTCATTGTAGGTCCCCGTGTGTAGCAGACGCGCCACGTTCTCCACACCCGCATCTTCAAGCTTCCTCAGAGCAGCGGCCTGTGCATGAAGGAGGGAGCATGGTCAGCATGCATGTGAAGCATGTGACGCCGCGGCATATGACCAGTATACAACTAAATATAATCGATGAATTACATTCATCAAGTTGTCTCAATGATCAATGGAAAATGCCAGTGGCAGATGGGCATGCTGCAGCCGTCAAAGCACTCTCCACGGTGGTTTTAATCTGTTTCAGGTTGTGGCTTCTTGGCTGGAAGTGCATCCAGTAGGTTTTGATGGTTCCAAGGGTGGTTTCAGATTGTGCTTTGAGGTTCGGTCTGTGGTGCGCCTGCTAGGGATAATTGATGGTTCAAGATTAGCTTTGAGTAGCAATTTCCGAAATGATATGGAGTGCACTGGCAAGGAATAGATGATGGTTTGCAAGTTACGTGCAGCCTGTGGGTCAAAGTGGTCTCAGGTGCGCTGGCCTGGAAGCATGGTGGGCTCAAAGATGCTTGATAAAATTTGGGAATTGAAAACCGGTGTTAGAATCATGTAACTTAGCAGTCCCTCAGTACATAGCAAATTTGGAGCTTTCGCCACAGCAAAAACAAATATTGTTAGAAAACATTTAATGGCGTGAAGGTGTGCACAACCATGATCAGTGGTTATTTTATGCACAACCCCCTCTCAAACCCACACCTACCTCGTAGTCAGGAGTGGTTGAAAATTTGATCACCACCTTGGCCTCCTCTTCCTGGGGGACTTGACCTAGTGGCGTCCTGCTGCCAGCATACACCATCCGGTGCTTGGCCCAAACATTCTCTGCCTCCGAAGCGCTCAGCGCAATGCGCGGCAGCAGCCCGGTGTACCTGCACCAGTCCACAGTACTCTGGATGGATGATGCCAAGAAGCAACCAGGCAGAAGGGTATGCATGCACCAGCTGTTTCTGGCATGCAAAATGCACAACCAGCTTAAGTGGAGCACACATGCATTTTAAAATAGAAGGGGCGTGCGTGCACCACCTGCACAATGTAATTGACGCAATGTTACGACACAGCTGTGAATCATGCCAGCCACCCATACCACCCAAGAACGTACTCGAAACCCTTTGCGATGAAGTTTGGCAGGGGCTTTGCAGGCACCACTTCAAGCTGCTGCGGTGTGGCCAGTATGTAGTTGAAGAGCAGTTTGAGGCCCACGCTGTCTTTGTGCAAGCTCAGATTCGTAAGCCCAATGCTGCTCAGCTTGTCCTGACGCAGGTCCAGCAGCTCGAGCTTTGTCAGGCCAACGATGCCGGCCAACATGCGGGTGCGGGAAGGCTGCAGGTCCTTGATCTTGATGAACCTGGAATACACCTGGCCAATTGCCTCATGCCGCTTTGCCGGGGTCAGTTCCCCTTTCACTTCAAACACGCTGCACAGCTCCTCTGCATCACCCTACAAAACAGCAAGCAGTCACAATATAGCCTGACAACGCATTGCTGCTGATAACACAAGCCAGCTTTTGCAAGGGACTTAGCAAGCTCTGGGGGTTTGGGCCAAACCAATACCGCTCTCACATAACCACACAGGACAGAAGAGCCAAAAAGCTGAGATGAAGCAGACTTTGAGTAATCACTATGCACTGCTGCTGCAGGCTTTGATTACCTACAACACACAGGACTCACCCTTTTGCTGATGGTAATGCAGTAGTTTGGTTTTAACGGGGCACTGCGGCCATAAGCACACTGCACACGCGATGCTCTGAGTTGTGCATCGCGCAGGGACCCGGCAGCCACCTCCACCAGCTCCGTATCCTGTCCAGCAGACTGCCGGGGTTGAAAGATTGTAGCCCCTGCGTCCCAGCCAACAAAACAAAAATAAAAGTTTTCTGCAATTGTTTAGGGTTTAGGGTTTTATGCAACCTGCCATTTCCAGGCCACCGCAGAACAACGATTTATTAACCCTTCACAAAGGCTGCTGGTCTCCATGTTGCACCAGCATGTAACCCGCACAAGCTGGCATGATACCACAGCTTAGTTTTAAACACAGGGGCACCCACCTGGCTTCAGTTGCTGTGCAGCCCATTCGTACTCATCCCTGAGCTTCTGGGGCAGTTGGTCCAGAAATGCAGAGACCAACCGTCCAAGGCCAGCACTTCTGAAACTCCTGAAACACCCTTTGATGGACTCCAACCTCTTTTCTGGCCTCAGCACCGCCCCCCAGCCTCTCTCCTACGTCCTGGTCACTCGTCGTCATGTGGGCTTGCTGCAAGACACAGTACCAGTCAACAAAAGCCCCAGCTATCTGTTCAACACTGCGTATGCCAATCACAGAGACATACACTGAAGGTTGCTGACAATTGCGACCGGGCCAGGTTCTTGAGCAGCTGCGTGATTTTGTCATCCAGTATGTCATCCACCATCTGTTCAACTTCAAATTTGATGTTTGCACCAAGCGCCCCACCCAAACCTGCACAGACCAGGGAGCAGAGTTGAAACATGCATAGACATACTTTGAAGATGACTTACAGCTGCGTCCTGTCTGCCCACGTAAAAACAAAAAAACAGCAACACACAATACATACCTTGAACGCCGGTGCCCTGTGCAGTCAACTTTGCCTGTTGCAATTTCAGGTTCTCGATCACAACGCGGAGCTGCTCAAACTCTTTGTCTGCCACCGCCCTTGCGACACTGCCAGGGTCAGTTGCAGATATCCTGGTGAGTGCTGCCAGTTGTTGATCACACAAGGCATTCAGCTGGGTTTCAAGCTGGGCCAGTCTCCCACCTGCACACTGTTGGTAAGATATGCGTGGGTGGCTGGCGCATAGACAGTAGCACAGGATATGGGTATCAAGGCTTTCAAGCAGGCAGAGCAAAAGCAGAGTAAAACCCCACCCTACACTTCCCGCCTATAACAGCCGGCAGGTTCATGCAGGGTAGCGCAGCACGTGGCTCAAGTCTTTTTGAGAAACCGATGGCTGCACACCACTAAGCACTAAGCACTGTGTGTATGGCAGCCCAAACGTCCGCACACACGCTACCAAAAGCGCACAGGGCCCTGCTGCTTGACCTTGCACAATTGTACACTGTTGGTTGCACCTAAACCACTGAACCCCTGCCCAATTCCCCATGCGCCTCACACCTGCGCACTGTCCGGGTCAGGCCCAGGCTCACGCTCAGGACCAGGTGAGGTGGCCATGATGGCAGGGAGGACACGCCGCCTCCCGCTGTTGCTCCGTGCTCTCCTGCCAAGGGACATGCTGGCTGTGCAGGGCTTGGGTTTGGCAGGTGCAGCAATCTGCAGTGGAGCAAAAGGAGGAGCAGGAGGTGAGGCAGGCATTGGTTCGCTTCCCAGTCACACCAGGCGGAATTTTAGGGTTTAGGGTTTACGTTTCAGGGTGTTCACACAAGCTTGAACAGCTGGAGCTGGAGGTAACAGGCGAAGACGGTTGCTGCCGGCATTTCACAGGAAAGGTATCATCGTTTGTAACAGGTGCACGGGTACGGTAAAGGTGTGCAACACGTGCAAGGACTTCGGACCAGAAATATACCGGTTGGAAGGAGGAGAAGCCAACGCTTGCTGCAACCCTTGGCCCTCCCCTAGCACCTGCTACAAACCCTGGCCCTACACCCGTGAAAGGCAGCGTGCAACAAAGCCCATTCACAGCCAGGAAAGGTGCCATTGCAGCATGGGTGACATGCTCTTTGCAGCCCAGGGAGTCCTATGCATGCAGGGAACACCGACAAAAATAAACCAAGACGGCACCCCTAGACGAGAGAACCAGGAAGAGGGCTGCCAATGGGCTGCCACAACAAGAAGTAGCGTTCAACTTTAGACAACTGGTACACATGGGCGCAGTGAGGACATACAAGCCCTTTCTGGCAAATTCCACTTGGATGGACCAACGTTGGCCAGAGTTGCCAGATAGGCCAACCTTTGCCGTGAGGAGAGATGATCTCACCCTTGTGACGCACCTGTAACCTTGAAAAGGTCCTGCTGTGGCCCACTTGGTGCGCCCGAACCACCCTTGTGGTGGGCCCCTGTGCGACGGCATGGCCCCCCTGACCCTCAAGCCTCATCACACTAGGGGAGAGGCCCATTGTCGCATTGCCCCTGTACACGGTGTCCACTGCTGGTGTAAAGTGGCTAGGCATTGGGTTTGCTTTTGCTTTGCCCTTTTACAAGGTTTGGCTTCACCATCACTCCCCCTTGATTGTGAACGGGGGAGGCAAACACCGCCACGTTATGCATGCATTCCGTTTGAAGCTCAAGTATGTTGTGGGTGTCCTAAGAAGTAAGGGCAAACAACCCCACTACTATGAGAGTCCAGTTGCAGAGCTCACAAGTGTGCGTAGTACAGTCGACCATGGCACAGTGCACATGCATGCAATGTTCGTATTTGGCAGGCAGACTTGAATGACTCTCAGGACCTTGACCCCTCCCTATAGGCTGGCCTGCTACCATCTGTTCTTGGTGGTAAGTTCTAGTGCCGTTGTTGGGAAAATGGGGGCACTCGCAGACGTTGCCCTGCCGTGGGAGCTGTCCAGCGACACCCCTCATCTCTTAGGCAAAGGACCCACCAACCTTTACAACACCTCTGTAAACTTCAACGATACCAGGGAAACCTCCTGCCAGGGCACTTCCACATCGAAACAGGCATTGGCGGTGAACGGCTTGCTATCCAGAGTCTTTTAGGCACAGGCAGGGCTGTTCACCATAGAAATCGCAAGCCCTTCCCCAACGCCCTGTTTTGAAGTGCGGAGGCTGGACAAAACTATCCACGTCACCGGCACCAGCGGTGTTGAGGTTGCTGCTGGGATACACTGGGCACTGAAACACCTTTTGGGTGGCAGTTTTAGTTGGGACCTAACAGGTGGGCTGCAGTTGAGGGACAATGCTAACTGGTCCCCAGCAGACCAAACAGGCCACACTGCCAGGGAGCCTCACCGGGTGGAGAGAAGGGTACCACTGCAGTACTACCAAAATGCAGTGACTACAAGGTGTGTTACCGTGAGGACCCTGGCTGCATTGCTGAATGGTGGCTTCTAGTAAGCGGCCACAACTGGTATAGACAGAACTTACCAAGTTGACAGCCCACACTTTGCGCCCCTTGCCTTGGCTGGTTTTATAGTGGTGGATTTTAGAAAACCTACAACAGTATAGGCAGAACTCACCCAGTTGACAGCCCACACATGGCGCCCCTGGCTTGCAGCTACTCAATGGTGTTTTGGGACTGGGCGCGCTGGGAGAAGGAGATTGACTGGATGGCCCTGCAGGGCATCAACCTGCCCCTAGCCTTCACAGGTGCGCTGCTTGTCCCCACTAGGTGGCGAGAGCAGACTCTTGAGTGGTGCCAACTCCCTAAATCCAGAGTACTGTGTAGCTGCTATGTGTATCTGAGTCAGCAGCACAGGCAGAGGCTAGTGGGACACTAAAGCATGGACTAGCGCCTGGTGCCCTACTCCTTTCGACTTTTGCTCGGTAGCTCGATTTGCTACACCCCATCTGGGCAACAGCTAGACAAGTGCCCACTGCATGCTTTCTGCTACAAGCGCAAGTGCCTGGTCAGTGTGTCATGCCAAACCCCTCCGCCGCCTGCTTCAGGGCAGGAGTACATCTGGCAGAAGGTGTGGGGCGCCATGGGGATCCCCAGAGAGGAGCTGGCAGGCTTCTTTGGGGGTCCAGCCTTCCTTGCCTGGTCCCGGATGGGCAACGTGCAGGGCTGGGGAGGGCCGCTGCCGCAGAGCTTCATCGACAAACAAGCAGGTTAGTTACCACAAACAAGCAGACCACATTAATAGCGTGCAGTCCACACACACTGAAAGAAAATTGGGAGATTTGTTCTTTGGTTAGGGTTTAGGCTTGGTCACACCTGCTCCACCCTCCACAGATCTCCAGCATTGGAGGAAACTCCCTTGAGAACTTGAAGATTCAAATTTGGGGTTTGATACATCCCCATCCCCTGGCTTTAAAGCTGGAATGCAAGTACTTACTTACTTACATCCCCATCCCTCCTCCACAGATCTCCAGCATCGAATTGTGGAGCGCATGCGAAGCCTGGGCATGACCCCAGTGTTCCCCGCATTTGCCGGGTTTGTGCCACAGGCCATCGCCCGGTCACACCCACACGCCAAGCTGACTCGGCTGCCCGCTTGGGGAGGGTTCCCGGAGGGTTTCTGCTGCCCCTACCTGCTTGACCCCCTGGACCCGCTGTTTGCTCTGATAGGCACCGCCTTTGTCAAGGTGGGGTGCATAGAGGAGCGTGTATTCACAGCGCTTGCGATCTTCACCAAACTGCTGCGTTTTAGAGTGCAATGACATGGTTTCACGTGGATTTAGTAGTAGTTACCCTGCATAGTAAAATTGCAGCTAGGTGGGTCTCGTCATCCTTGCACAGCTTCCTGGCAATTCAACTCTTATTTGGCAGCCTTACCAATTTTGAACGTGTGAAACTTTCCAAGATCCTTAGTGAACCGTGGTATGTGATGGGTGACTGTGGAGGACGATAGGCGCATGCATGTGCTTGCAACCCTTGTTCCTTGCATCGCCATCGCTTGAACCGCCTCTTCATGGCCATCACCTCCCCTGCAACCCCACCCACACCATCCATCGCCACCGGATTCCCCCTTCCACCACCCCAGGAGCTGCGCGCAGAATGGGGCAGCGACCCTGTAGGGTTTTACTCCGCCGACACCTTCAACGAGATGACCCCACCCACCAGCGACCATGGCTACCTGCGGGCGGCGGCGCAGGCGGTGTTCGATGCCATGCGGGCAGCAGACGCATCCGCCACGTGGCTCATGCAGGTACAGGGCAACAGGGTGGGTCCGAGCTTGAGGCTTGGGGCTTTGCGACAATCTGGAAAGGAAGTTACAGAAATTGCTGGGATTGTATCGGCTCATGAAATGGGGTAAAGGGTGACCAGCAATTGGCATAGTAGCGTGGTTGCAAAAGCTTTACAATTTTCAACCCCTGCTGTAATGTAGGATGTGATAATTGTTTTGTAGATTCTTGACAAATGCCTTGGAAAATGGCTCTAGCGGCAAGATCACATGGAGCCACCGCCACATCCCTATTGCCTTTGCTAATAACCCTTAATCTTCAAACAGAAACCCCAAACTCTGCAGGCCTGGCTGTTCTTCTCCGACCAGCAGTTCTGGCAGCCCGCACAGGTGCAGGCACTCCTGGGTTCAGTCCCAGTGGGCAGGCTCATCATGCTCGACCTGTATGCAGAAGTGGTGCCCCTGTGGCGCAGCACGCAGGCCTTTTACGGGGTGCCCTTCATCTGGTGCCTGCTGCACAACTTTGGGGGGAACACAGGTGGGCGTGGCAGGAAAAGTGCTTTATTTTGCTGGAATGTAAAGGGAGAGGGCTGTGAAATACTGTATAAGCAGTTTAAAGTGCATTCCGAAATACATTACAAATCTCCAGCTCCGGTGCATGTGAAAACATCACCAACCCCTGCACAGTATGCATCTGCATATTCATTTGCCTATGCATCCACTTGCTCATTGACAGCCCTACCCCTCCCGCTTGCAGAGATGTATGGTGCACTGCCTGCGGTGATCCATGGCGTGAGCGAGGCCATGGCCGCTGCTCCCAACCTGATTGGCATGGGCTGTGCCCCGGAGGGTATCGAGCACAACCCCGTGGTGTATGAGGTCATGAACGAGCTGCCTTGGAGTGGGGGTATCAGCGCATCCGGTGACCTGCAGGTGGGTGGGTAGTGGGTTGGTGGTTGCTTGACCACATACCCTGCCAACAGATCTTTGTAAGCGGCGATAACAGCAGCCAGTCTAATCCTGACCACACTCAATGTCTCTGGGTGAATGGCGTCTTACAATTAATCCAGACACATCATGTCGAGCAACCGCCTAGCACAGCGATAACCCATTCCTCCCATGCGCTGCATTGCAGGCTGCACACAGACTCGAAACCCTTAACCTCAATTAACCTTCAACCTTACACTCTAAACCCAGCCACTTATTGAAAGACATTCCGCCATGTCAAACCCCTTCAGCTCCCCAACCCCACAGGCTTGGATCGCCTCCTTTGCCCAGCGGCGCTACGGCACCCACCCCCCGCCCCAGGCCCTGTCCGCATGGCATTCACTGCTCCACACTGTGTACAGCTGTGGGGATGGCCAGCTGAGCAACGTGATGGACATACCCACCTCCCGCCCGGGCTGGATGGGGCGGAGGTGGGGCTGTGGGGGCTCAAGCCCCACCTGTGGTACGAGCCAGCGCAGGTAGGTGGTGGGTGGTGGGTGGGATTGGGGGGTGAAGTTGTGGCTGTGGCAGCATAGGTGTGTGTGGTGTGTGGTGTGTGTGGGGTGGGGAAGGAGGTGGGGCTGTGGGGGCTCAAGCCCCACCTGTGGGACAACCCAGCGGAGGTGGGTTGTGGGTTGTGGGTGACAGTGGGCTGTGGCATAAACCAGCGCAAGTGTGTGTGGAGAGTGTGTGTGGTGGGGAAGGAGGTGGGACTGTAGGGGCTCAAGCCCTGCCTGTGGATGGTATGACCCAGCAGAGGTGCATGGTGGGCAGTTGGAGGTAATGGTGGTGGTGGTAGGGTGGGGTGCAGCTGTGAGGACTCAAGCCTTACTTATGGGCCCGCCCAAAACCCTCGCCCCTCAGCCCTAAATCCTATATCCCTGATCCCCTGCACAGGTGGTTCACGTGTGGCGCATGCTGCTGGACTGCGCGCCCTCCCTGTCAGGGGGGGTAGCATACCATTACGACCTGGTGGATGTGGGTAGGCAGGTCATCAGCAAGGCGGCTACGCAGGTGGGTGGTGGGTGGGGTGGGTGGGGTGCTGGGGAGGGTGAGAGAATTTAAAGGTATGATTTGAGGGCACGTTTAGGGTTGTAAGGTGGGATCAGTGGGTGGGTTGCTGGGTGATGGGAAGGCGTTCAAGCATTGTGGGCCTCCTGGATGGGCGGGGTTCTAGGGTTTCAGTGCACGGTTTAGGGTTAAGGGTTTGTTCGGTGCCATGTGGGTCCCTCCATCCCGCAGGTGTGAGGCGCCATCATGCATGCATGCGCCTCCCAGGATGCGCACTGGTTTAGGGATTAGAATATTCTGCACGGGTTTAGGGTATTCTGAGTGCTGTTTGGCCTCTCCCACCTGCCCATGAGTTGCCATCCTACCAGCAGACGACTCCCAACACATGCACCGTTTGGGGTTTATGTGCAGCAGTTTAGGGTATTTTCAGTGCTGCGTGATCCCACCTTCCCGCAGGTGTGGGGCGCCATCGTGCGTGCATACGCCGCCAGAGACGCGCAGGGTGTGTCTGCAGCGGGGGGTTTCCTGCTTGACCTCATGTCTGACCTGAATGCCCTGCTGGCCGCACACCCCGCCTTCCTGCTGGGGTCACGGCTGGAGGCGGCCAAGAGGTGGGTGGGGAGGGGGGGGTGAGGGCTACGGGCAGGTAGACAAGAGGTGGGAGGATGGGTGGGTGTGGGGCGGTATCAATATGGCTGCTCCACCAGTCTGACCCCTCCCGACAGCCGTCCTCCCTGTTCCCTCCTTCATGCAGCTACCCCCCTGGTCCCACACACCCCGCCTTCCTGCTGGGGCCACGGCTGGAGGCGGCCAAGAGGTGGGTGGGGGGCGGTGGGGGGAGTGGAGGGGGATGGTGGGGTGGGGAGTGGTAGAGTCATGGGATGACGGCAGGCTTGGGGCCTCAAGGGTGGAGGATATGTGTTGTGTGCTCATCACGGTGTTGAATGCGCATTCCCATCTCAATACAATGCGCACCCCGTTAGGAAACAACACCCCCTCCCGTGTCATGCAGCTACTCCCCCTGCCCCCTCGAGTCCCAGCTGTTCCAGTGGAATGTGCGAACACAGCTCACTGGGTGGGGCACCAGCGATGATGGCGACAGCGAGGTGCACGACTATGCAAACAAGGAGTGGGCTGGGCTAGTGGGGTGAGCGCCAAAACCCTAAATACTAAAGCCGAATCCCTAAACCCTATACCAGGGATGACGGTGACAGCGAGGTGCATAACTATGCCAACAAGAAGTGGGCGGGGCTGGTAAGGTGAGCGCCACGACCATAAACCCTAAAGCCCAAACCCTAAACCCTACACTGGCGATGACGATGACAGCAAGGTGCATGACTATGCAATCAAGGAGTGGGCGGGACTGGTGGGGTGAGTGCCAACACCCTAGACCCTAACTCCTAGCAGGCCGCTGCATGCCGTTTGGGCGCATGCGCATGGCTGTGCGGTGGCAGTACACATTTACAATGTTCACAGGACCCCACGGAAACAGTTGCAATGTCCGCAGGACCTACTACCGCACCCGCTGGCAGCTGTGGCTCGAGCGCCTGCAGTCAGACATAGCCACAGACGCACCCTACGACCCGCACGCATGGCGCCGACAGGTGGTGGACTATACCCTCCACTGGGCCGCTGAAACCCTAAACCCATACCCTAGCGAGCCCCAGGGTGACGTGGTGGGGGTGAGCCATGCCATGTATGACAAGTACGCGCCCCTAGTGGTGGGGGTGGTGGGGGGCCAGGGGGAGAGCGATATGGTGTGGGAATGAGGAGGGCGAGAATGACCGTTGAGAGTGGCGGAGTGCCAGGCTTTGGGCTTGACCTATTACGTGTTACAACCCCAATTCTAGGATGATTTAGCAACTGCAGTTGATTGTAAATGTATGATACTGTAGCAAATAGTGAATGTACTGTAGCAGAATAGTAAATTATATCATTTGAAATGATTTACAGCTGATTCTCAGCCATGCTGTTTGTTTTGCACAATGTCACGTAGTACATTATGCTGCAACTGATCATTGACTCAAATTTTGACACTGTATGATATGCCATGGCCAATTAATTTGCAGGCAGCCAAGCTCTGTGCCGATTACACCGCTAACGTTAAACACAGTGTGTTTGCAAAAGATTCTGTTTTACTCCAAGCGTAGAGTAAGATCAAAATATACTCCAGGACCTATAGAAAGCTCAATTTGATCAGGAAAGAAAAGCTAGATCGTTGGCCAGCTGTCTGGTATAGACTGCTAACATTCGATGCAGCAATGGCAGGAAATTTGCCGCAGTAAGTACTGTAGCGTAGCTTGTGAACAGGGGTAGAACAGTACAATTCAAACCATTACGCTTGCTTAAACTTGCCCGTCTGACACTAGTAGTCAGTAAAAATCAACAGTAAATTGACTATTCAGTTTATGTGTATTTGAGTTTATAAAGCCGTGATTCTGGAAAAAATCTGGTTTATTTTGCCAACATTGACTGACAAACAGAGGTCAGAAATATCCACACGCACGCCTGGAAATGGCGTTCAGAATGGCATCGGCCGGCCCCCCAATGTCCTGGCCTGATCCAGCGGGGCCAGCATGCGCAGGAATGGCAGCCAGGCACCCTGGAACGCCGCCCATCGCATGCGCGCCCCCTGCGTATCCGACTCCATTGCCTGGGGGTAGGCCCCCACCATGAGGGCAAACTGTTCCACGCTGCCCGCCTTAAGGCAGCCGTCCAGCATGACCCAGGCAAACAGCACGTGCACGCTGCTGTACCTGCAAGCAGGGGGCAGGGTTAGGGTAGAGATTAGGACATGCATTCCAGAACTACAGCAAAGACGGCGCTTGCTCCACCCAGCTCTGGCGCCGATCCAGCAGCTTTAATTTCAACAGATAAGTTCAGCTGTACACATAGGATCATTTGCTTCCGGCAATCGCCATGCACGCCCCAACCCACGCCATAAGATGATGTTATTGCCATGCACTTGCAATGCCGGTGCTGGAACACCAGTGCAGCCCTTCCTCCCCACCCTCCCATAGGCTTTAGTCCCCAGCCTGACTCCAAGAATTAGCCTGCAAGCCTTTGCGCCCCAATCACGCCATGTCAAATCAAACATGCCCCACCACATCAGCCCATTGTCAGTCCACGCCCTCTGGGGTCCGCCATCAAGCCCCAAACCCCACCTGTCCTTGCGCCCCATGCACGCATTGCAGTTTTCCAGCCACCTACTCACCACATCATCGAGCCCAAACCCTTCCCAAGGGTTCCGCCACCGCCCCCACAACCCTACCTGTCCTTGCGCCCCATGCACGCTATGTCAAACACCACGTCCGCCACCTCCTGGCTCGACACCAGCTCAGGATGGCGCGTGATGAACTGCAGCAGGCGCCAGGCCTCCTCGTTGGTGGGTGGGGTGCCATGTGGCACGATCTCAGAGGCCAGCTGCTGCAGGGTGCCCAGTGAGTGCACCACGTGGTTTGGGAGCTCGATGGAGGGGGTGCGGGTAGCGATGTCGCACGCGACTTTGCAGGCGGCTGCGGGGTGGGGAGGAGGTGGTTGGGGTGCAAGGACGCAGGGATTGTTCAATGGAGGTGGCGGGAGTGGAGGCAGTGTGTGCTTGGAAAGGGGAGGATGCGGAGTGGGAATGCAGGGCGTAGGGACCATCAAAAAACTTTGATCAGCATTCCTCGACTAAGTGGCAAAAACCCCTAGTCAACACACCCCATACACGTGCATTCATGCAGTAGTGCCAGGTTAACAGCCACTCGTGCCCACCTTTGTGCTTCTTGAAGTCCTGCTTTTGGCACTCCCTGCTGCAGTAGTGCGCCAGCTTGCACCTGCTGCACTTGTCCTCGCAGCCCGTCTTGCCACACGCGCAGCAGGCCGCGGTGAGGACCAAGGGGGTGGAGGCAGTGGAGGCGGCAGGGGACGTGGTAGGGGGGTCGGCCATGGTGCGGGGTGTGTGCTGGAGGGGTTTAGCGGCGGTGCTGCCTGGAAGGATGGGTGGTTGGGTGGGAGTGGTGGCGCTTTCAGCTTAGTGACTGTGGGCCATCAAACTGTCACTTCCACTAAGCAAGCCTGTTGTTGTTTTTTCACTGATTGTGACTTTGTTGGTGTACAGGTTGATGGGTGTTAGTTGGTGTTGTCAGCAGTACTGGTTGGCCGAGGTGCTGCCCGGTGGCAAAAGTGGGAGTCTTGTGGTCTACAGGCACTTCAGCAGCTGGAGGGTCGTGCAGCCGAGTGTATTGGTAATCGCAGCTGCTTGCGGTGCTCAAGCTGTATTCACAAGCGATAAGGACAGGAAAGTTGAACCCTCCTAGTTGGGTCCCTTTTGACGCCTCAGGTTGAGTGTGTGGTTGTATCTGCCAGTATAAGTGCTAAGTACCAGTAAATGACTGCGTATGCATGCATGCATGCATGCACATACTCAAGACCTTAGTGGTTCGTTCTACCTGCTCCAGGAGGTTGAAGTTTGCTATGTTTTGGTTGCAAAGTAGCTTTTGTATGGTGAAATCGCCTCTACATCAACTTAAGGTCCTACACATAATAACCAACTTAATATAGAAAACATATCCCTCACTTTTTTGTAAAAATAAAGGGGAAAAAAGGGTTTCTGTAGTTAGCTAATGGTATGGAGGACTCCCATATAGTTGCAGGCTAGAAGGCAGTCTATGGTACTTTATTTCAATTGCAAAGTGTACGGTACGAACCAAAGCAGACGATAGAAGAAAAGTCCGGTGGCACAGCGCACACGCACTGTCACAAATCCCTGAACACAGGCCGTCTGAGTGACTTCCCAGGCTGCTTTTGTGCAATGCAGGACAATGTGTCAAGTCTTAGAGTGATATTCATACGAATGCAAGCAATGCGGGGCCACTGCAGAATACCAGGTTGCAGCGCTGTTTCTCAGCGAGAGCCCTGGGTTCATAAATTGATACCAACTGGTGGTATGCATGTCAGTGCCACTTTCTTCCTTCACTTTGATTCTTTCATTGCAGATCCCTGGTGAACAATCAGTGGTCAATCATCACGACACACTGGCTGCCAACCCTTGGCGATTGCAGCCCACTGTCAGCCACCAAACTCCTCTCCACTGATAGCGCCAGCGGTATCGGTAGCAGCTTTATTAATGTCCACTGGGAGCATCATTCTCATGAACGGCTCGGTAGAATTAAAAAAACGCCCTTAATTTCTGGTCCGCGCCTTCCATAACCTCCTCTAGATCATGCTCCTCCACATGGCATATGCATTCTATGCCAATCTGATCAGGCAACACAAATCGGTCAGTTCACAGGCAGCAACAAATTAGCGTGCACACACATTGTTGATCTGATTTATATGCATGATATGGCGCGGGAGCAGAATACACAGTTTTTGGGCACTCAACCTTGTCATTTGTTACAGAAAGCCACCCCATAGCAAGCTTACGTGTCCTTGGTATGAAAACAGAATTATTCGCAGATTTTCCAGCAGAAACTAGCACAAGGAACACCCTATTAGCCATCTTTTAAATCTACAGCCAGCTCAATCCCGTTGTGATGTTCATTTTTGCAACAATGCCAATAGTTCAAGGGTGTTTCAATCAGGTGCAGAAAAATGCATGGGGTGGCATAAAACGCGATGCCCATGATGACGGACACAGATAGGAACTTCTTGTAAATGATATCACACAGATTTGAATCCTGAAATGGTCACTATGGCCCACCTTTTTCATAAATTCTGTCACACTGCCCGCGTCCACGCAACCCTGCAGCACGCACCAGCCAAGTAGGATGGTCACGTGACTCAAGCCCCTGCAAGGTAATAGAGGGAGCTCAGAGGAAAACTAAACTAACATGCAATGCCACACCAATCTTGGCCCAATGGCATTTAAAGTGCATGCACATGGAATGATAGCACTCACTGTCTGTGTCCATATACTGCTTAATGATATACTGCGTAATATTGCCGGGCTGTGGCAAGTTTGTGACCACAGCATACACATGGCATTCATATGGCGACTGATTATGGCAAGGATACGAGACCTCAATGGTACCCAGTGTGCTCAGTCATAAGAGTCCAGCCTTAGTGAATAGGTGGGGAAAGAGGAGTGCCTTGGATACACTGCTCTGTTGGTGTACCACAAGCACCTTGCGTAAAGCTATGAACATGAGCACATGCCACCACAAGTGCTTGCTGTGCTCATCCACAAAGCTGCGTACCCTTCCTTTCTGATGCTGCAACAAACGGACAACAGCGAGTCACAAACGTCCTGTTTAAGCAGTCCCGGGTAATCCATTATGATCTTCAGGAACATTGAAATCTCGGTATTTTCAACAGTTCCTTGACGCTTGCAGACAATGGCATTTACAGTTTCCATGTACAGCGCCAGTGCTTTTGACTCCTCTCTAGCAAGCCCATGCGGTCCTCGAATGTGCTTTGCCCTCTCTTTTGCTGCGCACACCTTCTTGCAAGCAGCTGCATCAGGGTAGCGGAGGGGGAAGTTCAGCATAGCAGGCGTTGAATAAATTTCTAGGTTGGTCTGGGACCCCACTTCTGTTAATATTTGTCACGGAGGATGTGAGGGTGAAGCGTTAACTATTAATATGCGATCACTAAGACAATCAAGTACGCCAATAACTGCCAAGTTGGCAGTTTTGGTGAATTAAAAAGTAGTGTATCCGGAAGTGAAAAGTATGGTTACAGCTCGTCTCAACGCCACGCGATTAAAAAACAGGCAAAAGGCCAGTGTAATATTTCAAAAGTCTCGCCAGTACACCTTCTGGCTGATATGTGGATTGGGCACACATACAATAGTCACACATGCTTGTGCCTTAGGTCATTATAAAGGCAGCACCGCTGCTTCACCCCACCCAGGCTGCAGGCAGCCACGGGTGTGCAGTGGTACCACTATTTGTGGCTACAAGGACCCTTCGCAACAAATTACTTGTTTCTCTTCCTAAAACATACCCACCACAAGTCACAGTGCGCACAAGGCAGGGAGGTCGTCTGGGTAACTACCTAGAGGTCTTACCCCTGTGGGACCTCCAGTCGCATGTCTGGCACTCCTTGCTGCAGTAGTATGCCAGTCGGCAGTCTGTGCACTGTCTGTGGCACCCCGATTTACGACAGCCGCAGCACACGTCTAGGCGCTTGGGCGCTCTTCTGCTCATTACTGCTGCGAACTTGTAAGGACTTCAGGTGGTCTCAATCCTTGCAAGGATAGCTATATGTGGAAGCGGTCGATGGCAATACACAATACACAATATAGAAAAAACGTACTGTTATCTGTGGCAATCGACAGCTCTGGAAGTAGCTACAAATGAAGGAGCGGGGTCTGGATATAGCGGCTTAAAGAACAGAAAATTACTCCATATCTGTTTTTAGAACTTGCATGCATGCATGTGGCGGTGCTCGACACACACAAATAAGCCAGTTGTCACCTTGACCACCAACAGGGCACAACATGAGCAACCTGCCTGCCTATATGGTCTATGCCTATATAAGGAGACAGGCGCGTTCCGACTTTTCAGCTACCACGTTGCACATGTCGCACCCAATACCCTGAACCCTACATTAGGGTCCGACGCTAGGGTCTGACTCAGTCTACTAGGGTCGGACCAGACGCAGCTGCAGTTTTTGTCCACTTACAAGAAGAACCCTTCAAAGCAAGAAAAATGGGTCACGATTGTCGCCCCACAACAGAAAATACACCTGATTTTACACAATAACCGCAAAAAATAGAGTTGTGGCTGAAATCTGTAGAAGGCAAAATAATAAACGTTCTGTGGGAGACAGGAAACCCACATAATTGGGACAATTCTCATAATCACGGAAATACCAATGTTGCAATGCAGTATGGCAACGATTGCTAGCAATATGGAAGTGGCAGGAACACAGTACATCACACAGGAGGCGGCAACGGACCAACACATAATACGGAAAGTGCAGCAACAGCTGGCAACAGCAACAAAACCCCCCATTGAACCATCAACTCAAGAGATAGTACGCAAGTCACTGACGCAGTGCGTGGCCCTGTCCTTTGTTATGGCCCCCTACACAGCAAGGTACCCCAGTCCTGATCATGAATGGCAAGCTTAGCATGAGCATAGCCTGGACCTGGAGCCCTCTTTTTGCCCCCCTTGCCTCAAAAACAATCATTAAAACTCTTCAAAATGCACTTCCTCCCAGGGAGTCAGAATGGCTGCGGCTGGGCCCCATTCCAGCGGGGTGTATAAACAATATGTCATTACAACCCTTGCCCCAACTTCATGGCCTGATCCAGCGGTGAGAGCATGCGCATGAACGGCACCCATGTCCCCTGACATTCCACCCACCGCAACCGTGCCCCCTGCAAATCTGCCTCCATCGCCTCAGGGTGAACCCCCACCTGTCGGGCAAACTGTTCCACACTGCCCGCCTTGAGGCAGCCATCCAGCATGACCCACATGAAGAGCACGTGCACGCTGCTGTACCTGCAAGCACAGTGCAGGGTCTGTACCGCAATGTACTGGTGACCATGTGGGAGCTTTTCAAGGGTGTGGGGGCGGTGCTAGGCCACATGCAAACTCCATACATACCTCCGTCACATCGACTGGTTCTGAAAATGATATGCATTGCCATGAGAGATGCATTGCCATGCAATCAAGGTACTGTGTCTGGACACCACAGCACGTACCCCCTCTGCACCACATATCCAAACCCTTCCATAGAGTTTTACCTCCCCAGCCACCCCAAAAAACCTTACTTGTCCTTGCGCCCCATGCACGCCATGTCAAACACCGCATCAGCCACATCCTGAGACACAAGCTCCGGGTGACGCATCAGAACCTGCAGCAGGCGCCATGCTTCCTGCCCGCTGGGTGGTCTATTGCGTGGCACCAGTTCAGCGGCCAGGCCCTGCCAGGTGGTCAGTGATTGGAGGACGTGGGGTTGGAGCTGGATGGCGGGTATGCGGGCGGCGATGGCGCGGGCGACCTTGCAGGCGGCTGCGGGGTGGGGAGGAGGTGGTTGGGGTGGCTGGGTATGATACTGAAGAGGAGGTAGTGGGAGTGTAGGTAGTGGGTGCAGGAATTGGGGACTGGTTGGCCTGGGATGGCGGGTACGGTATGCGGGAGGCGATGCCGCGGGAGGCCTTGCAGGCGGCTGGCTGCGGCGTGGAGTGGAAGGGAAACAAAATCATATCGGGCATATATGCGCCCTTGTCAGTGGTTCGTCAAATCAGCAAAAGTATATTACGGGTCGTAATCCACCACGTGTGTACGGCATGTCCACCATGGAAGTGGGTGCAAACGGCACACATGTCAGTTTGTCGTGTGCATGACATTAATAGGTACCAAAGATTTCAAGGAAGCAGCAGAAGTGTGTCAGGCTATGGTTGTGCACAAATGCGCAGGGGTGGCACTTGTGCAACGCATGCAGGGGTGGCACTTGTGCAATCAAGGCACTGTGTGACCAGGGGTGTAGGTATTTGCCACGTTGTTGAACATACCCACTTCAATCTTTTCAGGGTACGTGCGTTGTGGGCTTACCCTTGTGAGAGGTCCAGTCGTTTTCCTGGCACTCCTTGCTGCAGTAGTATGCCAGGTCGCATTTTGAGCACTTCCTGTGGCACCCCGTTATGTTACAAGCGCAGCACCTGCCTTGGCGCTTAGGCCTTCTATTGCTTCCCATTGTTATTGCACTGTGGGTTCAAAGCAGCAAAGAATATGGCCCGCGCAATAGTGACTGTCTATGTATGCATGCGTTTTCTGGTGCACGACCTTCCGCAATGGCCACCGTCACTGTGACAACCTTCAGAGCGCCTACTTGGGCAACCCACAATCTGCTCTCTGATGGTACGTATCTGCCTTGAACTAAACGGGTGTGAGGTGTTTGACTGCAATAAATCCCGAGCCTCTTTCGGAAGAGTTTGGCATGCATGCATATGAGGGTTTTTGTAAACCCTAGCCGAGGCCGACTCGGCTGCCAGCCTCAGGCTGACCTCAAACTCAAAATCCAAGAAGCAGACACGCCACGTTTGCAAAAAGGACCGTGGCGGGAACCCACTTGTCGTTTGCCCACTTGATAGGCGTCTTGCTGTCGAAGTTTACCAGCAGAACAGGAGTTCCAAACACCCATTCATCAACGTCACCTTTGGTACCGTGTCTGCCTTCAAGATGCAGAGTTTCACCGCCGTTGCCCGTCGTCCTGCTGCAACTGGGCAGTCGTTGGGTGCGTGCCTAGGTTGCGAAACCTTGCATCCACTGTCTCGTGTCGCTGTGAACGGAACAGCCCAACTGCAACGCTCGCTATCGTCTGTATTCATAAGGGCTGTTGGGTGGAATGTGTCCTTCCCTTGTTGTTGCTGCTAGGCAGGGGGCCCTATGTTACTGCCGGTTTCGGCTGCCTGCCCCCCCCATGAATAGCGTTAAAAGCTTTACGAGAACGCCAGCACGCCACATCTGTCTTCTGTGTGTGCTGTGGCGAGGGAATGCTTTGCCAGTATAACTGTCGAAACACCTAATGCGTTCGCAACCGCCATTGGCTTCATAACAAGAGGGGCATAGTTAGTGCTAAACCCTAGGTTGCCCAACACAAGTGTAGTGAACTAGCTTGCCAGGAAGCAAGCTGCTGTAACTGTTTGGTGTACATTCACAGGCTGCTTCACGAAGCCCGCGAAGCTGCAGACGAAGCCATGCTACGCCAGGAATGTCAAGGTAAATCATCGGGCCGTTCTCCACCTGCGTTGCCAAGCAAAACAAGCAATTGCTCACCCCAACACTGAGAGGCATTGGTGTGCAGCTGCTTAGCAAAAGCAGCTCCCCTCCTTGTCCAAACCAACCTGAAACTGTAACACCTAGGTGTGTCAGCCTGCTTGCTGACCCCATTGTGTAACACAGGTAGCGGGCGAGGCAAAGCCAGTGGTGCGCATACGCACACCTGATGCGGAGCCTTACATGGAGACAGGGAACGCAGATGACCATGCTCACGACGCAGCTGAGTCATACATTGCAGCCACCATTGTACGTCTATGGACTTCCCTTCTGCTTGACCACCATGTCATGACCATTGGTGCTGTGTGTAATGTTGGCAGCGGCTGCTCCTGTGTAGCTCCTGTTTTGTACCCGTTTTGTGTTTTCATACAAAGAATTTCACGCGCCAACATGTATTATATGCATGGGTGAAGCTGTTCCCGGGGCAGTGGCCATTTTCTTAACGCATCACTCTGTTCTGCAGGGCACACCCGGGGCTATCACAGGGGCGCCCGCGCCGCTGCACAAGACAGCCTCGGTAAGGGCAACTCACCACAGGTTTTTTTGCCACAATCTGCAGCCAGGCAAACGATGCACGTTGTTGAACTCGTGGACAAGTTGATGACGCTGACGGGCCTGCTGCTTTGACCCTGCTGCAGGTTGAGGGAGAGGAGGCCACCCCATCTGAGACCAAGGCTGAATTGGGCTACACTGTGGATGTGGTATGTGCAAATGATGAGGCATCCAGTCTGTCACAGGAACCTGGCGATCACTGCCTAATTTTGGTACAAGCATTCCCCGTCTGGCACAAGTTGTT
Source organism: Heterotrichella gracilis (assembly GCA_032358255.1). NCBI lineage: Eukaryota > Xanthophyceae > Tribonematales > Xanthonemataceae > Heterotrichella > Heterotrichella gracilis. The sequence continues at coordinate 49,476 of JAULBX010027827.1, forward strand.
GCCCATTAGGCGTCGTGCTACTAGGACTGGCGCACTTTTCAAATATCTTTTTATCCACTGCTGGAGCATGCGTCATTGCCTGAAGAGTAATTGTGTGGCGTTTGGCAACGGTTTACCTGGGTTGCTGCTTTGTGCAGGGTGATGTCATCGGCCTGAAGAGCATGCACGACGAGGACGAGGAGGAGGCGTACGCCAAGGGTGTGGAGCCATACTTGGAGCACGGCCACGGCATCAGCGAGCATGACGACTCGGCGGAGCCCTACTTTGGAACTGGCAGCCACTAAGCACATTCTTCAAGGGAAGGAGCGGTTTGAGGAGAAAAAGGAAGGAAAGCAGACGCGCGGAAGGGATGGGCAGGTGTGCACTAGGCCGCACGAGGTCTTACTGGCCAGCGCTGCATTTATCTTGGTGGGGCGAGGCGTTACTCTAGGAGAAGAACAGCATGGAGAGTGGATGAGAAACAATTGGTTACTAGCCTTGCAGTGTGGGGGAGCTTGTATTCAAATTTTGTGTACACAATTTTGGAGTGCGGGGGTAAACCTCCAAGGTTGAATTCTTGACGGTGTGAACTGCTGAGTTATTTGTGGGATATGAATGGTAGTCAAAGTGGTCAGGTCTGGGCATATTTATGTACCATAGCATCGCAAGGGACAGGGTCATATGTTCCCTGCATTCTGGACAAGCTGGATGTCATTACTGATGTGCTATTACGGTTGTCCATGATTTTGCCTGTAACAGCTGAACAATCTGCAGTGCACATACATTGGATGATGGTTGACACACAACCAACAGGATGGGGGCAAAACCTGCAACGTCTGCTTCAGATTCTGATTCATCTGATGCATATGCCCAGACCATGGTGTATGCGGTGCCGATGGCGCAAGTGCCGCGAATACCATGAATATGGGGTGCGCACCACGAGTATGTGATGGACTTCTAAGTAGTGCGGGGTCTTGGCGTATAACATGTCTGTGTGCCTGGCTAAGTGTGCTTGGCTAAGTATTCAGGAGCCCTTGCCAGTTTATAAGCCTTGGTCAGCTGGGTCATCACGAGTGCCATCTGCCCGGTGTGCATGCATGCGTATGCATGCATACCATGCATGTCGCAAGCCAATTCACTATCGCCAGGTATCGCTGAGGTAAATTGGCGATGTGGTTACTATTTTTAAGCTATACTGGTCGCTTAGTATCTTGACTTCGACGAGTTGAAGTGGCATGCCGTCACATCCCGTTAACAATATTCCCATTTGGTCCTCTATCGGGTCCAATCGTCCACCAACTAGAACATCTATGTCATTACCTTCCTTTAATCGCTCAATGCGTTGAATATGGGAACCCATCTCCTCATCTGGTTGGTGTCGTACAAGATATTGGTTTGCACAACGCCCACGAAGGGCTTCCACCTAGCTGTCTCGAGATATGACCGAGTGGTGCCCACAGCCGAAACCTGTCGCAAGCTACTGCTGTGCTCCAGATAAAACCACATTGGGTCGCTAATGGCAGGATAACATAGCGTGCAGCCAGGCTTTGGCTTTCAATAGTGTACTTGTGCCATCAGTGCCTGCCACTGTGCTGGCTGCACTTGCATGAGGTACAGTTGCTACGCACTGCCCAACGGGGAACATCAGTGCCCTTTGTCTCTACAACTCAACCGAAAAGCTGGTAAACAATCTTTGGCAATGCTGTGGCTGCTTGCAGTCGTTGTGTGGTGTTGGGCAGGGACCCACCTGGCAACACAAGGACATGCGTTCCAGGGTGAGTAGGGACATGTGTGCACCGGTAGTGCTTCTGCAGTACTTTGTTGCGCTTTGCTACCAGCCCATAGTTCGCTTTAACGTTTTCGAGTGTGGCAGGTGTGCGGAGAGGGCTTCTGCAGCAGGAAATCGACACAGCTCAAAAGGTGCAGTGCCCATGCCACGAGCCTTAGGATTCCATGCCAGTAGCCTCTGTACCCAGGTTCCATTTGCATTCCTGGAGGATCATGCATGCCATGCATGTGGCTTGGTGTGCAGTTATAATGCATGGGTTTGGGTGTGTAGGCTCTGGCTAGCACGGTGGCCACAGGCTATGACTATGAGATGGGCAACTTTGTGCTCAGAGGCAAGGACTTTGAGCCTCTCACACAGCAGGCCATCAGCTCCTTCGAGTCTTCCCTCGACACCATCCTCAACCCTCAAGGTATGCCACATAGGCTATGCCTTATCGTGGCAAGCTACATGGCCATCCTGGGACCCCTCTACATGCCCACACCTTTGTAATGTTGTGACATACGTCTGTCTCCATGCCCCATGAACCTATTGGGAAGGTGTCATGAGTGGTTGCCAGGCAGAGCAGCATCTGATGCATGGAGTGCTAGCATGGCTGTGTGATTTGCAGGGGTTGCTTCAAGAGTGATCACTGCCATGCAGACGCCTGGGCCTACTGGGGATGATGCCAAGTTTATGTTTATAACAGAGTGGGTTGGGGGCCAGCGCACAGCAGCCCTCGACCGCTTTGTGAATGGCACGGATCTGCTGCTCCTGGAACAGGCACTGCGGTCTCGAGGTGCGCGCATGGAGTGCTGGCAGTGTAATTGATAAACCTTCCACAGTATATTTGCTGTCATCTGATAACATGGATTGCCAGGCGTGCTTGATTTCTTTGAGTTTGTGTACAATGACAAGGAGAATGTGGATGATCGGGTACTCAAGGTGGCGGTGGCGCCAGGTGGCGCTGGTTGGGGACATCGCCAGCAATCTCTGCCACGAGGGCCTGCTGTTTGTGGCAAAACCCTTCAAGGGCTTAATCTTGATGGCTGGTGTTGCATTGCCAACCCCATGGATGTATTAAACATTGATGTCGCAGCCATCTACATAAATCACAGAGCAAATTGCATGCTCACCACGCATGGACTATGCCCTGCAGGTTACAACATGGAGGCCATCACAGTGCCACCTCGAGTTGATGACCAGCCCGTGGTGGATGACAGCCAGCGGCGCAGATACGAGTCTATGCTGACAGGGGCGGACAACACCACCAAACGGTAAGGACATGGGAGCAGTGGGCCTTCACATGCAGACAACTTGTCTAGAAACTAGGGCCTAGTTCCAGGAGTTTGCAGTTGTTATGTCTCAGATGGCATCGGATAACATGTATCCTGGCAGGCATGTGCATTGGTTTTCTTTAGGTTTTCTGACTGAGTGGGTCACACAAAGACATATATGCTGCGCATGCATGATATCCGATTGAGAGGCTAGGATATCAATCAATTCCCATGCACACTTTGCCAATGGCGATGCATGGTCACTGTGTGTGCATGCTTTTGGACCTGCCATCACGAGACTTGTTTCCAGGCGGTTGTCAGTGTCTATTTGCGTCCAATCACCATACTCAGTCCGGCACACCCGCAGGCTGTTCATCCAAATCAATGCCACGGGCAACAGCATTGTGCCATTCACTCCTGAGAAGCAGGCACTTATCACAGCGGGGATGACAGCGGTGCGCACGTGCGGTCTGCATGTGGTGGCAGGCCGCATTACATGCATATGTATGCACCAATTTACGCACGCAGTTGCTTAAATGCATGCATACGGTATGTACGCACCAGTGTACGCACGCAGTTTGACGTTTATTATTACCATTTCTTTTTAAAAATGTAATATTTTTGTCAACTATCATAGTTAGGGTCCACAACCATTGGCTGAGCACTGGCTGGTACCTTTGACCGTGCACACTCTGACGCCCGTCCTGCCTCGCGTCTCTGCAGGTGTTGTCAATGTTTGCAATATACAAATGGGACATTGCGTCCTTTGTCGAGTCCCCACCTGCATCCCCTCCCCATGCAAGTGGGGGCCGCCGCCTCCAGCAGGGGACCACGTCACAGCCACCAGCCTCTGCACAACCTAGCACAAATGGTGCTGTAGGATACAGCCCGCTGCCCAGCCCCAACACCGCACCTACCAACCCCGCAAACCCTCCTCAAAGCATCTCACTTGGTGGCGGATCATCGTATAATCCCATCCCACTCAGCAGCAATGGAGGAGCATACCAGCAGCAGCTGCCATCCCCACAGCAGGAACTGACAGCTATCCAGAACTCAATTATCGGACCGCCAGTGGCCAATGCCAATGCTAGCGGTATTTTACCCACTGCACCAGATCCTGTGGGTATTTCAGTGTGGAACAATCTGCCAGCAGATGCATTCACGTCAGCCAACCTCGCCCAGTGGGTACCCTTCGCTGGTCTTGACCAGCCATTTGTGCCACCCAACGGTACTCTGGACAACGCCACCAGTGATGAGCTTGCAGACATGCCCAGCGTGTCGGTGGTGATCATAAGCTCTCCAATAGGGGTCACGGGCATTGCGCCAGCGCTGTTGTCACGCCTGAACGGAGTGCCTGCAAATGTGCGTGCTCAGAGACAGGGTCCGATGGTCCAGAGGTTGCTCACGCAAGCAGGTACGCCTGGCACGTAGTTTGCGTTGTACCTCAAGGTTGTAGAACTGCATTGTTTTGCGAAACCATGGCTCCAATTATTGTTCAAAGGCTTGATGGAGTATTCAGTTTTGGTCATTGAAGCCACGGCAATTCACTGCTGATTAGTGATTTTGTTCTAAGGCTATCTTCTGGCGTGCAGGGTACCCTGTGGTGGTTGTGGGGCTGGCGGATCTTGTACCTGGTGTGCCATCTGCCGCAGTCAGCAGCCAGGTGAACAGGCCAGCACCATCACCAGCAGAGCCCAGCGGGACAGCTCACAGCTCAAGTGGGTCAAGTAGCACCACAACCATCATTTGGGCGACCATGGGAGGGGTGATGGGTGGCCTTGTGTTGCTGCTCCTCATCGCAGTGGGTGTGTTCATGGCAGTGTACAGCAAGTATGAGTTTGAACAGGTAATTTATCCACCGATTTGTAGCATTGTTCCTTTGGATCAGAGTTCAATCACTCAGCGTGTCACACCAACTGCGTGGCAACCAACTGCAAGTCATGACGCTGCAATCCAGTTGGCCAAATTCTCTGTATCCTTAGATTAATCACTGTCACTTCTTAAATAGATGGTAATTACCGGGAATTTTTCTATTCATGAATAGAAAAATGCATGCATGCATGCATGCATGTATATCTCTCATCATGATGCACCACAGTATTTTCCATTGATATTGCAATCAAGACTCTTAGGCCATAGGTGCTCACACGTTGGCTTTTATTAGTGTGAATGGTGGTGGCTTGTGACTGCAAAAGATTGCCGACTGTACTTCATTGAGATTCTTATACATACAATTAAGTGGTGCTCTTTGTGTCTAACCTTGCAGGCTGATGATGTGCAGGATGACAGCAGCAAGCTTGAGTCTGGTATACCTTCTGCGGGTCTGGGGTCACGCTTCATGCTGCTGTGCAAGAAGCCAATGCAGCACTTCACACGCCTGGCAGCTGTCCGCCGCGTGGTCATACTCATGCACAGGTAATTACTGCAATTGAATTTAAGCAATTGAATGGAAGTACCAGTGCCAGCAACTGGCGTAATTGTGGAATATTAATGCAATTGGATTAAGTACCTGTGCCATGAAATGGCGTAATAGTGGATCAACTGCAAGAGCCAGAGATTTTCTGGCTCTTGCAGTCCACATTTGGCACTTTCTTGAAGCAGTGCCGAGTAAGTCTGTTTGCGTGCAGCAGCAGTTATTTGCATGCAGCCACCTTTCTACATGCTCTCTTTAGGCTCGCCAAGAGTAAAAACATGATTGCGAGTGTTGAAACCTGCAGAGGTGAGATGGAAAAATCAGGGCACAAGCTGGATGTCCAATCAGGAAGGCTTGGCAGCACACAGATGCAGGATACAAAGACTACTGGTTCTGCCAGTCTCACTGGCATTGAAGAAGGAGCCATTTATGGCCATCAGTACAAGATTGGGCAGGTTGTGAGCAGAAATGATGCTGTCACGACTGTCTTTGCAACTGACAAGGACACCGGCAGCAAGGTAAGCATGCCGCAGAAGCATGCCGCAGAATAAACAACACAGTCTCAGGCTGCAATGTCGGAACTGTGATGTGATGTCAGAGCTTTTGCTTTTTACAAGCATTAAAAGTTTTATGCTAGAAAAACGTAAAAGTAATGACATCACATCACTGTTTTGATATCACAGCCTGAGACTGTTATTGCATATTGCCCTCATACCATATTTCTAATGTATGCCATATATGTATCAACGTTAACCAGTGAGAATCGTGTTCATCTGCATTGGTACTGTTGTATTACATGCGTGGAACATGCATGGAACAGCAACCATTATAGATATTACCGTGACTGTAATGCAGGCTGTCCTCAAGTTCTATCACGATCCAAGCGTGTTTGACCACGAGAAGCACTTTTACGAGAACAGGATGGCTCTGGAACCCAACTCCGCTGCAAAAGCAGTGCCAGCCATCTTGGACATAGTTCAGCCACGGCCTGAGCCAGAGGGAAGCACAGTGCTGCCCCCTTGCATCGTGTTTGAGAAGGCGGATCACACCCTGCAGGTAGGTTGTACATCTCTGTGTGTTTGCTTATAAGCATCAACCTGCATGAAGTCTTATCAGCATCACAATCCTTATGAAAAGCAGCCAGAAGGTTTTCAATATGTAACATTGCTGATGGTCCCTGCCCTTGATAGAAGGCAGTAGCAATGCGCAGCCCACTTGCATTTTGTCACATTGGCAGACAGGCATTCAATGTCTATTTGCCAGCATGCAACATATACTGGGTGTGGCATCTGCAGGAGTGGCTAACTACCGCCAATGCTGCTGCCACGACCCAGAATGAGTCTGGGCGCGTGAAAACAGTGTATCAGGTGACATTTGACGGCAGTCTGGTATCATAGAGCAGTGCATTGGCATGGACATACATGGCATGCAGGGTGCTCCATTTTGAGATGCTGTTTAAAATGCCATGGGTCACATTGACCTGCTGAATGATCGCAGTTTATCGGATTACTTTCCATACAAACTGTTAAGCAACCCCATTTTGTTGCAGATCTGCCAGGCAGTCGAGTACCTCCACAGCCGCAACATTGTGCACTGCGCGCTGTGCCCCCGGCACATCATGTGGTTCCCCATCCAAGGGGTGTGGAAGATTGTGGAGTTCACCCGATGGGCACGTGCAGGGGAGGAGGTCAGGCCCGCTGGGCCGCTGCGCTACGCGCCACCCGAGGCAGCTGCCAGCTTCCTCAACAAGGTCAGTGAGCTGGCTACATGCACTCCTGTAGCACTGGGTGCAGCCAGCTGACCCAGCAAAAACACAGTTTATACCTTTCAATATTGCAGCACTAATGCAGCCCAGGGGGTGCAGCAAACACTGCGTGCCCTTAACTTATTGCCCATGGTCTCCGGACTGCGGCAGGCTTTTCATCGTTATTTTGTTATTCTCTTATTCCTTAACTTATTTCCGGAGGTGAGCTGTGGTGTGCCGTATGCTGCACTGTGGTTTTTGCTGCCAGCCTGGCAGGGTAGGACCATGGATACCCTCATGTTGAAGCTCTGGACATGTGTGCCATGCTTTGCATTGACTGCATGTCGTGAAGTATGGCATGTATTCTGCTGCAGGCCAAGCCAGGTGTCCTGACCTCCAGCGAGTCGTGTGACATGTGGAGCCTGGGTGTGGTCATGTACGAGGTGCTGGCGGGCCACGCGCTGTTTGGGCCAGAGTACACGGATGCACAGGTGGTGGCCATGCTGCACTGATTAGCTTTATAACTACACTGCACTGTGCATGCGGTTCTGGTTCTTGTATGCTGACTACCCATCGAGCATTTCTTGGTAGCCTAAGATGCGTGCATGAGCTAGGTGGCCTCCATGGACACGTGCTGTTTAGGCCTGAGTACACGGATGCGCAGGTGTGGCCATGATGCTCGGGTAAGCACTGAAGGATATATGGTGTACTGCATGCCGCATCCATCCTTTATGCCCACTGCCCTTACTGCCCTTCACGCAGTTCTGGCTAGATGCGTTCATGCATGCATAGTAGCACAGCACATAATGCTCTACTATGTACCAAAGAGAATTGTTTAGGGTTTAGGGTTCCAGTACCACTCTATATTAATTTTACGTTAATTTTAAAATGCATAAAATATAATGTATAAATCTTATGTAAATATATACATTAACTTTTGTAACTTGATTAAAGCTTGTTTCCTTGCCGTGTGGTGCAGGTACTCCAAACTCCCCTTTGAAGACAACCCTAGCTTCTTTTCCGACATCCACCCGCCAGCCGCCAGGGCGCTGCTGCAGGACCTCCTCACTCGAGTGCCAGCCCTGCGCAAGCCCGTGCAGACGGTGCTCCACTCCCCGCTGTTCTTGGGTAGGGCCCCACATGGAGACCAAAGCAACAGTCCCGCTAGTCCCGCCTCAAGCAGCCTTGGGGAGGTCAACTCTGCACTGTCAGACAAGCTCAACAGCATCAACATGGATAGGCCGCTGGCATCGCCTGGGTTCTCGTTCGAAACTGCTGGCGCCAGGTAGAGTTGTTGGGCGGAGCTTGAGGTAGAGTTTTTGGCTCGAGCGCACAGAGATTTCTGCAAGCCTTGGTACGGTAATAAACACAGGAGAGCTGCTGTTTGGGCGGCTGTGATCTGGTTGATGGTGGTTCCTGTTTGGCGCCTGGTCTGCCCATGTGACGATGCCCCTGTGGATAAAGGCAGTGGTAAACCTAGGCGCTCTATGCACAAGCTGTGTGACGTTGCGTGTGGCATGGGGTGTGCTTGGACCAGCGCCCCAGCCATACCATAAATAGTTCAAGGCTGCCATGTCTAATGAGGATGGGTGTGTGCAGTGGCTGGTGCCAGTGGGGTGCAATGTATGTGGTTTGTACGGAACTCAGCTTTGGATTTGGTAGGTAAAGAAGGCAGCTTTCGATTTGACAAGCATGCTTCATCATGGCTGCAGCACATGTGTTTATCTTCATTTTATAGTGTGTTTCAATTTGTAGTGTGTTTGCTATTTACTGGTTGTTTGTCGCCTGCTGTTGTCTCTTAGTGCACTCTGTTTGAATGTTTCTGTCCAAGTGCTCATTTTCTAGATAGCCTGAATCTCTTCTGCCAGCCTTTGTTAAATTTATTAAGAAATCCAGGTAGCTTTGCAGTCTGGCAGGTAGCTGTTTAAATGTCTTGGTTTGAAGTCTTTGTCTAGCTAGCACGCTTTTTTGCCACTGGGAATAGCACAGAGAGGAAGGCTTCTATTCCATTTGCACCAGAACCCTGCTGTGTGGTTGATTGAATTTCACAGCCTGTGGGTGACCCCAGGCTTTTGATTGCTTCAGTTGTTGCGTCTGAACTCTGCTACTCTAAAGCAAGTTCAGTGCTACTTTTTAGGGAATGGCTCATCCACTGGGCAGTGATAGTGTTTAGACTACAGTAATGGTAGTGGGGGGTGTACGTCTGCATGTTTGTGGCTTCTGCGTGCGTGTATGCGTGTGTATTGATCTGTCATCTGCTTGTTAGGGGTCATGCTCAGTTGACCGCACGATCCTTGGCAACTACACCATTTCAAGATGCAATGCTGTCACAGGGTGCCAGTATCATACCAGGATGCACTGCATTGCAATGCCTTGAACTCATTCACACGACGCGCTGTGGGCATGTAACAGTGCAATCCCTTGGGTCCCCTTGGCAAGGGACGTGGGATGCTGGTGATGACTAAACCTTCGTGGGACTTGGAATCTGCACTAGTTCTGCAGAGGCCATTTTTGATGGATGCAGATCCATCAATAGGTCATTAGGTCAGCACCATCATGTCTCGGAGAGCTAATAGCTAGTAGCTAGAGGCCCAAGAAAGTCCCAAAACCCTAGCCTAGGGTCGGACCCCTGGAAAACACTGCCAAAGGGATCCCATGGGATTGTTGTAGGTTAAACCTCCATCCAACATGGGTAGTGGAAGGTGTTGCCTTAACCTCCTGGACTCACAGTGAGAATGCAAGCCAGAGTGTTGCTGGTTTGCTCTCATATAGCGACAAATTTCTGGTCTCTTTGTGATACAGCCTATCGGATACAGCAAATGGCCATGGCATGCATTCATAAATGCCCCCACATACATCTCATGCGACTGGACTTGATTCCAGCAGCGTTTGCAAGTCCCTGTGTGGTGTGGTCCCCATCTTTGAATTGGGCAGTCGGAGTGCTGCAAACGCGGCCGGCGGAAATGCGGTCAATTTTGGGTCGCCGCCGAGGACCGCCTTCCTTTATCCTATGACTTTTGCCAAAAGTTTTGGGCGCTTATCCAGTACACAAAGCACCGCGATGGGCCACACACTGTTGTTAGTGAGTGATTTCAAAAACTTATATTCGTGTTGTAACTCGCATAGGTTGTGAGCACCTGCAGCTGATGCCCTGATGTGACACCATATGCATGCATGCATGTTTTGAAGGGCAAATGCACTCGGTACTGGACACTGAACAGCACAATACACAGTGCAATTCTTGACAGAAATCAGCTTTCAACATGGCTGCACACGGCTGCCTAGGCGCCACCGCATATCTGGCCCCATGTGGCCACCCAAAAGGTTTGCATCTGCCAAGGCCAACACCTTTCAATAGGCACACTCACCTTCAGCCCAAACTGGTCCACCGAAGGACAGTCGTGCTGAGACGAGCAGCTCGTGATGACTCCCCACTGGGCTACGAAGTCCCTACACCCCAGCTGGTGGTGGACAGCCCAAGTGATGATGACGACAGCAAGCCTGTAGTCAACCCTCTCGACACCTTGGACGATGGGCTCCCACCCCCCAAAGTACTCACCAGCCAAGAGAAGAAGAAGCTGTGGATGGCAGCCATCAAGCCCCCTATGTACTCTGTCGGCATAGCTCCAGTGCTGGTATGTATTATTTCTGTGCTACTAATTGTGGTATGCAAACAATTCAAAGGGGTTGAGCAGGGTGTGCTCCAAACCATAAATGGATGCTGCCCACCAGCTTGCATACTTTCATGGTTATTGCTCGTGACCACCTGTTCAGCTGACATACTGTCATGGGTGTGGCTGTGGCGCAGGTTGGTGCGGCGCTGGCCTACCGCGTGACTGGTGTGTGGCCAGGGGCGCAGTGCGGGCTGCTGTGCCTGGCTGCAGTGCTGGTCATCGCCTGGCTAAACCTCAGGTGGGCGAGCTGTCAAGAAAAAGCCGTGAATATGCTTTTCTCTGGTACCACTGTGACATCGATGTGCACTGCACTTTGGTAGTCGCTAGGCCTACAGCGCTGAGCCAACAGCAGGACCCTCCCAGCGCAGGTGTGGCCGTGTTCAGCTCGCCACCCACTGCAGCCCATATGTGGCCGATACCATTGGCAGCATGCACATAGCATTTCTCATAGCTTATAGCCTACGCAGCTGACGCCTCCCATGAACTTGATTTCATTACGACACAATTATTTATCCCATTAAATTTATTTGCGTGTAGCAACGACGCATTTGATGCCAGCACCAGTGTGGATGAGTTCAAGCCCGAGTCGGTTGTCAACCTGACAGGCAACAGGACAGGGGTGCTCCTGCTGTCAAAGGCGTTCCTGGCAGCGGGGGTGGGGCTGCTGTTCCACCTCATATCGTCTGTGGTGAGTGGCTGGGGTTTGCACTGACATGGCATCATATACACCACGGGCACATGTATAAGGGGCATTTGGCTTTGGTGTTGCACTACCCACACAAACCCCATTGCCAGCCCCATTGCCAGCGCACAGTGACACAAAACATGGCATTGGCAAAGGTGGCAGTGGGTTGAATTTCATGTGCAAGTATTGGGTAATTCTATGTATGGTCTCAATTGGTGGTCCAGTACCCACCTAATCTGCTCCCAAACGGCAGTACTCTATTTCTCTATTGATGCACCTTATGATGCCCTTGCAGGGTGACCCTCGCCCTGCCCTGTGGCTGGCCAGTGCCATTGCCTTGGGCTATGCATACCAGGGCCCTCCATTCAGGTGGGTTAGAGCTGCCATGCATTGTGATGCTCTCAGTACCAATTGCACGCATCATTTACCTTGGTTGCATTGTAGTTTGATGGTTGGCATGGCAGTACAAGCATGACATGCTGCATAATTAATTACATTGTCCCATGCACACGTCACTGAAAATACATTTATCTACATCCCTCTCGTACTACTGCAAGATTGGACACCAAGGACTTTCCAGCAATGCACAGCACACTCCTGTGTGTTCAGTCAACATTTGGCTGTATATTCTTATTCTATCAGGCTGAGCTACAAAGGACTGGGTGAGCCCATCTGCTTCGTGGCCTTTGGCCCCCTGGCAGTGGCTTCCTTCTACCTCATCCAGCTAGGCAAAGCAGCCTCAGGGGCGGTCATCACACCTTCAGTGTGGGCTGCATCCACCATTGTCGGCATCACCACAAGCGCCATCCTGTTTTGCTCCCACTTCCACCAAATAGCGGGCGACACAGCGGCTGGCAAGCGGTCACCGCTGGTGCGGCTGGGCACACAGAGGGCGGTGCAGGTGAGTGCGCCACATCATTTTCATGGGTGTGAAACGTTGTTTGTCAAGTAGGAAAGGAACGGAGGTTATCAATACTATGGGTGATGCTCGTGTGTCATTCAGATGAAATTTTGGGTTGTACTAAATCCAGCATGCCATAGCCGAACTTCACCAGTATCATTGGACCATTCGCTTGGTGTCAGCAGGTTTGTGGATTAAGTCTGTCGCGTTACCTGCGTTGCACTTGCGCAGCCAGATCAGCAGTCAGCTCTGCTCAAGTGGTGCTCTTATGCGTCAAGTCTCTCACCCCCTGACGCCCAAGCTAAAATTCCAACATTACAGCACCTGTGCATACAAAAGGCACTAAATTCATCATTCCTGTGCAGGTGCTGAAGCGGACTGTGAACGCCACCCACGCACTCGTGGTGGCCATGGTGGTGCTCCGATTGCTGCCAACCACATGCGCAGGCCTCCTCCTCATCGGTGGTCTGCCAACGGGGCAGCGGCTGATCAGCTTTGCCAGTGAGAACCACACGGTGGATGAGCTGATCAAGCCGCTGAAGAAGTACGCCATCCAGTGGCACCTGGGGGTGACGCTGGCGCTGGTGTTTGGGATGCTGCGGAAGGGCGCGTGAGCAGGCGCTGGGCAAGTGGAGGTCTGGCAACAATCGCATTGCTCTTTTGAGGGGGGGTTATGGCTCCACGTCGTTGGTTGAAGCTAATGAGCTAATCAGCTTGCTGGGCAACTGCTTAGGGTTTGGATGGGGTGGAGGGCTTGCTCAGTGAGGTTTCGGGAGCATGTGCTGCGTCAAGCGACCCCTCAGTAGGGTTTTGGGTGGGTTTCCTCTAGCCCAACGATGCCACCTCCACCAGGTTTCATGCAGCAGGTTCCAAGTGATTTGGATTTTGCCAATGCCTTCTCGTCATGTTCGTTTATACAGCTATAATTTCCTTGATTACCAGATGTGTGTGTGGTGTGCGGGTGCAAAAGCCGTCAGTGACATGTGGCGTGCAGCATATTCCATGCTTCTGCAGCAACAGGGTGCCCGGGCAATGCAGATGTGTGCACGCTACTAGCAATCTACTTGATTTTTAAATCCATGCAAGCTCTGAGAGGTATATTGCTTTAACATATGTGCAAGTTTCCGTTTGTGCTGCAAGATTGCCAGCGGATGTTAAGACAATTTTGAGCATGTGCAATTTTCAAGTTTCCTCGCGCGCAGGAACCCACAGTTTTCAGTCAGACTACACATTAAGGGTGCATCCCACTGTATGGAGTATTTTGTTAATCCATCATTTCGGGGGCACTAATCACTTCTTGCAAAGTGCGTACGTGTCCTGAGAAGGCATAGCGATAAATTGCTTTTGGTTACAAACAACGGTGAAAGACAGTGGTGTGAGTGCCATATCGTGGTGACACTTTGGGCAAACAAAAAACAAGTGGGCTGTGCCAGGCCCAGGCTGACTGTACATATGTCTTTACAAGCACAATTACTGGTCCGAACTGGCGGAACCTCCTGGCCCAATGATTGAGCCTCTTTACCCAAGTGGCAGAAAATTCTATCCCTCACTACACTACACAACATGATTGGCATACTCTACTAGCCTTGCCATTGCCATTCTGCAAACTGCCTCATTGGCAATTTGCAAACACAATGTATAATTTGGACAGTCAGTGCTGTACTCCCACAGCCTCGCCAACTGATCTAATTGTACTTGGCAAAAGCACCACCTCCATCGGCAGCCACCCGCACATCCTCGCTATCCATCTCGGGCGCAAAGTTCTCCTCCCCCCACCCCACAGCGGTCGCCTCCAGCACCCTCTCAGTCGTCTGGTGCCCCCTCTCCATATCCTCCCGCTCCTCGTGAGCCTCGTGCTGGGCGTGCGCCTCAGCAGCGGCTGCAGCAGTGGCATCCGCCTCCCGCTGCTGCTCTTGCTTCAGCAGGTCCTCGGTATTGGATGGGATGTAGCCTGAATCAGGAGCAAGGTTCACCAGATGGACCCGAGCAATCAAGGATTTGTAAGCGGCTGATTAGGTCTGCTGCAGCCGGCGGAGATTGGGATGTTTGGAGAGGATATCCCAATTCAGGAAGAGCCATAGGGCGCTGCCTTATCCACCTGGGCGGCTGTATCACTGATGGACTCCTCTGCCTGGCGCTGTGCCAAGATGTCCTCGGTGTTTGAGGGGATGTAGCCTACACCACCACCACCCAAACGTTGGCTGGCTGTCAGTGGTCCACAAATCTCAACTTCAACAATGCTGCTAGCCTCCTTTGAATCTACTATGCTTACCACCAATTGTTGACAGATTTGTGCAGATTGCATCGCAATGCCTCGTCAAGCAACAGACCATAACTTCGTCCACATGCAAAGCTTATCACAATATGGACACCTGATGGCACCTGGCACCATCAGGGCCATGGGCTAAGTACCATGACACAACCAACATGCCAGTTGCTCACCTGCGCTCAGCATGGCCTCCTCGTATGTGTGTGGTGTGATGCTGTCGCGCCACGCCTCCCCCACGTTGTCCGCCTTCTCCTTTGCCCCTTGCGCCAGGTCAACGACCTTGTCCTTGCTGGCCACAGCGGTGTCGGACACAGTCTGCAAGAAAAGGAAATTTTAATGAAAATCCAACCTCGCAGGAACAATATACTGCTCCTTCAGCCCAGTACATGATTGCTTGCAACATTAGATACTACTGCAAACTCTGTGATTGCGTCTGGCAGCAATATATGTACTACATATTTCATGTATTACATTAGCATTTTATTCATGGCAATGCCAATCTTCCTGTTCAAGGCATGCATATCAATTTTCACTGCATCACTGGGGCTGCACATTATTCAAAATCTCAAATAGGTCAGGGGTTTACAATACGTGGGTGCTACAATAGTGACCCACACCATTGCCACCATACTTTGCTGCATGCTAATTGCATAAGAAGGTGCACATACCTGCTTTGCTCCTTGGTACTTGTCCTTCACCACCTCCCCTGCTGCGCTCACAGAGTCCACGGTGGCGCCATAGCCCTCCTGCACCTTCTCTGCACCATACCCAAGCTTCTCCTTAATCACGTCAAACACCCCCTTGGCACGCGCTTGGCCCTCCTCAGCGGTCTCAGCCACGTACTGCAACAAGGAGGGGTTTGGTAAGTCAGTCAAAAAGTTAAAATAGGTGCAAACAAAATAATAATTAAACTAGCACTACTTGGTAAAACAGGCTCTTTAAACTGCATGGAGTGGCATTGCCATGATCTGATTTGATGACATGCAACTGAATTTTGGAAAACATGGTGCATGGAGTGGGCAAAGTATTGCTGCACATGCATGCTGCAGCAGCGGTAGTCAGGCCTTGCAATTTATGTTGCAATCTTGTGCATATTACAGAATTTGCCAAATTCGAATATTGTGCACGTTGCAAACTTGATGGTTCACTATCCTCACAAGTCCTAGGAATTGCATACCAGGTATAGATAATTGTGCTGCAATTCAGAAGTACACTCGACCCTAAATGCACCGTACCTGCTTTGTCCCCTCATACTGGTCTGCCACTGTGTCCTTAGCCCTGGCAGCCTTGTCCTTCACAACATCCGCACCCTCCTGCGCCTTCTCTTTAGCTGCATCCACACCCCCTGCCACTGTGCCCTTGGCTGACTCATAGCTGTCACTGGCCTTGTCCTTGGTTGCGTCATAGGTGCCCTTGGCACGCGCTGAAGCATCGTCCAGGTTCTCTCTGGTCCTGTACTTGGCGTCCCGGTAGGAGTCGGTCGCCTTTCCAGAGTCATATGTTCCCTTGGTGTGGCCAGTGGCTGAGTTGTAGGTGTCGCTCGCCTTGTCTGCTGCTGCGTGGTAGGTATCCTTTGCCTTGTCGGCCGCTGAGTTGTAGGTATCCTTGGCCATGCCTGCAGCTGAGTTGTAGGTGTCCTTGGTCTTATCTGCTGCTGAGTTGAGGGTGTCTTTGGTCTTGTCTGCAGCTGAGTTGTAGGTATCCTTGGCCGTGCCTGCTGCTGAGTTGTAGGTATCCTTGCTCTTGTCTGCAGCTGTGTTGTAGGTGTCCTTGGCCTTTCCAGAGGCAGAGTCCAAGGTGTCGCGTGTGGACCTCCTTGCATCATCAGCTGCCTGCTCTGCACTGGTCCTCCCTGCACACACACCAAAAGCTGTCAATAATCATGCTTCTGGCAATACATAACCGTTGGTAGATTGATGGGTCATTAGTTGCACAACCATCCCAGGAGCCAGAGAAATGAGTACAAGCAGCGCTGTACACCACATGAGCCCCACATCTCACTGCACAACGATCATATGTTGACAATAACAGGCCAACCCCCTGGCATCACACACACATACGTCAGAAAACAGTTCAGGGTTAAAGGTATATGTACAAGCTTCAAAAGGTTTAAACTTGTACTGCCTTGGATGGAAACATAAGCAGTGGATTATTGTTTACATGCTGAGCAAACCTGGGCTCAGTATTTCCACCATGGCATGTTCGGTTGTGCCAGGTGCAGACTCTATAACATCCGTGACCAGACCCAGCACCTCGTGCTCGTGAGCAGCCAGCCCTGAAAATGCCGGCAGTACCGGTTAATCTATGCAGCAATGCACCCAATGACGCAAAAAACACACAAAAACACACACACAATGCCCCCAGTGATTGCCCGATGCAGTACCTGCAAGGTCAGCTTGGTGGGGATGGTGGTGGTGGGTCAGAGTGTCAGTCAAGTGGTTCAACGCGTCCTGCACTGGCTTGTGCACTGCAACACCTCGCACCTTTCAGCCACACAAAAGGAAAATAGCAGATGCAGAGGTAGTGATCAGTAGTTTGCAGGTTCGGAATGCATTTATATGGTACATGGTACATGGTAAAAGCCAACAGAAAAGGACGCATCGACACAAGGACAAATAAGAAAACCAACCACTATGATAGGTCACTGCAAGCACACCATGTGATGCTGCAGAGTGTGAAACAGCCTGTGGCAGCACAACCCCACGCAAACAGAACGAAAGTCACAAGGAATAGCTTCAAACACTGTGACAATGGTGAAGAAAATAAGCTATCGCTTGTCAAACAATCCTGGCCTATAAACCCTAGCTCACCAGATGCATGTGGGTCAGAGACATGGAAGGCGCCCAGAGTGACAGCATCACCCACGCGGTGCGCGGCATCCTGGATTTTGTGTGCAGCACCATATATGGCGGCTGCACCTGGGCCCATGGTTTCCTCCTCGTGTGAGGGCGGTGGGTGGCTAACTGGGTGGGCTGTTGCGGCAGACGGGTGGCTAATTGGGTGGGCAGAGGGAGCAGAGTGGTCTCCTGCAATGCAGCATGGCTACTGTGTATGCAAGTCCAGGAATCTGCATGGGGTTTCCTGTTGCATGTTGGATGTACAGGTCTTGATGCCAACTTTATATTAATTGTTTTCTACTGTTTACAAAACATTTGCTACACCGCTTGCATTAATCAATACACCAGATCTGTTTGCAACGACCTGGTGTGTTGATGAAAGCAAGGGATGCAGAAATATTTTGTAATCAGCAAACAACAATTCAGTTCTTTGCCGAAAGTGCAGCACTTGATTTCACATGACAAATTTCAGATTGTTATGGGCAACAGCTTTTGTGGCCCACACCACGTTTACATGTCTAGCTCGACATCCTACACTACACTGTTTACTCACTGTTTCCTCATGTATCTACTTCCTACTGGATGCACGCTTCACCCCTCTACAAATGAACGCTTACCAGCTGGTGTTGAGCCCACAACCCTGTCCCTCAGGCCATGGTACGCCTCATCCACGGTGTCCTTGAGGCTTGCAAACACGCCCTTAGCCTCAGTCCTGTCCTGTGCAGACTGGGTCACGCCAGTGGCACCCTGGGATCCCTGGGAGTGGCGGTGCAAGGGAGAGTTACTAACTGTGAAGGCAGCACAGGGCCCCATGTACAGAAACCTTTCTGCCAGGGTACATTATGTGCGGGCTCAAGTGTACAACAGGTTCAATATATGTAGTGCACAGGCCTGCCAGCAAAAGCTGCATGCTTGCAGGTCATAGGAAAAGACTCTGTACAAAATAAGTCCAATATCCAGTTAAACACAAAAAAATCCTCTCACCTTTCCCAGGGACTCCAGCACACGGTTTGACTCTTCCAGTGCCTCTCCAGCATGCTCACGAGCCTGCACAGAAAAAAAAACAGGCCCACTCAACCTTTATACTACTTTATACCGCAATTTCAGGAACGGCTTTCCAAGAGCAACGTATGCATACACACATACAACCCTCAAAGTTTTCTTGTTGGTCAACTCAATAATTGCAGTTTAAATGCTCTTTGCCAGGGAGCAATAGCAACAGTAGAGAAACGGTGGAACATTACTGCCAATGCTGCACACACTGTAGATACCAAAGCAACAGTTGCACATACAGCCCACACAAGGCTGCAGCCAAACACAAAGCTACCATGGTGCATAGCCATGAAAAGCATTAGGCAGACGCACCCGCTGCGCGTGCACCGCCGCCTCAGACGTGGGTGGCTCCATGGCGTGGCCGGTGAACTTGTCCTTCATTGCCTGGGCAGCATCGCCCGCCTGCACGCACACACACGCCAGCACTCAGAAACAAAACCCTACACCATACAGCCCAACCCCTAATTGGCAAGTGCCCGTTCCAAGGCCAGAATCGTTCAGCTGTGCGCGCACTCTGGCCAGCAGCACTAACAAACCCTAGATACCAACACCCTAGCCTATGTGCCACCCCATAGGAGGGTGGCATGGCCAGTGAAAGCATGTCCTTGCATGCCGTGGCAGGAACCCTACACCCCAAACCCTACAAAGCACCCTTCCATACCCTGTCTACAATCCTCATCCCTCAGCCCTACCCAATGGCCTTGCATATCATGCCAGCAACCCTGCACCCTACACCCTTCCCCTGCGTACCATGTCTGCAACCCCCTTGGCGGGGCCGCCCTGCTCCTGGGTGGGGTCAGCAGTCACGTGGGTACCATCGGTGTCGGTGCCCTCCCCAGCAGTCACAGGCTTGGGGGCTGCGCTGTGGTCCCCGGCACGCAGTGTGGGGACCTCATTCTGTGGGGCCTTCATCCCCGGCTGCTTGGCTGCCTCCTCAGGGTTGGTCAGGCCCTGGATGGACTGCTTGATGGCATCCATGGGGACTGGAAAATAGGGCTGAAGCTTGGTGGTTTTAAGACGATGAGGATGTGGTAATCTGGGTTGACCTGGAAGCAACACAGGGTTGGTGAGGGCCAGCTTTGGGCAGAGCTTGGCTGCATTGCGTTCAGTACACCTGTGTTATATGACATGCGCATCCGGCACCGGAACGATAACACTTAGGCAGCTATCTCACGGCAAGGCGCATCAGCAGGTGCAGGAAGTAGATCTTTTCAGTCTCAAGTCCTTCCACAGGAGGGGCCGTATACGTAGGCAGCACGACCGCACGACACCGTTGAAAAACAAGCAATGCATGCCATGCCACCCCATGGGCGCAGAATGGCTTGTGATACCAACTGATGGCAATAATGGCTGGGCGTTAAAACCTTCACCATCCCTGTATTCTGCTGAAGCAGGGGGCGTACCTCGACACGGGTTTGTTGCTCGACAGACGCAAAAGCACTCTCGGAGCACGCTTGCAATCGACTGTAGTGACTTGGTTTAGCAAATGAAGGCTACGACAGCGACAAGTTGTACAGAGAATCACTGGGAATAGCATATACAAAGCCCTTTCCCAGCACGAACCGGAGTTATACGCGGACAGGGCAGTCGCAAGAAACGACTCTGCATTCGCAACGAGTGCTTGACAGCTGCCTAGAATTGCACCTAAAATCAAGCCATGTGAAAATGACACGTGGACCAACATTTAGGGTTTTAGGGTTTGGACCAAATGCATGCCAATGCAAGGGGGCAAAGAAAGGGGTGAAGAACTTTAGAAGTTGATGGTGCACCGCAGGTCTCGAAGACACCTTTCGTGGAAAAGCCAAAGGCTCAACAAGGCTTTCCAAAAGTAATCCTTGAGAGGTGGTGCGCGGGCATGGCATCCAAAGGACTTGAGAAACCTTCACAACACCCACAGGCAACAGCGCAACACTACCCTAAATTGTGTACAGTGGCTATGGCTGCCAACATCCATATTGTTATACTCGAGTTACACCCGCTCGGTGAGTGGTGGTAATATGATGACAGCAAGTATGGCACGCCCATGCAAGCCTGGTGCCAATACCTGACCTACCACACTACCACTTGGAACTGACATGCAGTATTGCACCACTTGCCATCAAAATTCAACTCAGTGGATATCCAGTCCATCTTCCACTCACAGAACGAGACTAAAGTATGGGACTGGCATGACAGACAAACAAATGCTGTGCCCTTGGGCAGTAATTTATCTACCAGATGTGTCTATCAGATTGCTTCACTTGAGACTGTGCAAAGTATTCACCCAGCTCCCTATCGCCACTGTGCTGTGCATATTGCAAACAAAAAGCGCATGGGGGACCACGGCTTGACTATGAGCCTGCTCCACCACGGGGGATCATTACCACAAGAAAATAAAAGGACGATACATATCGATACATACACTCAAAATTCACTGCTGGAAAGCAAGACGCCATTGACCATGGTGGGGCTTGGCCATGATCAGGACTGGCATATAGACAGAATGCTGTGCCCTTGGGCATTATTTTCTACCAGAAGCAGCATGGCTTGAAACAGCGCAATATATTTTCACAGGCCTCTTACCGCAACAAAACCAAACTGAAAAGCAACACGCCATTGGCCATGGTGGGCAAGAGCGAACGCCCTCCCAAATCATCCACCACAGGTCAAACTGCATGCATCAGGACCACCTAATCCACTCTACCTCCAACTACATGCAAGTGCTACTGTGCAAAAATCATCGTTCCCAACCCTACACAGGGTACAGGTCCGCTGATACCCGCTGAACGCTGTCAAAATCTCCACTCTTTTACCCGTTTTCAGCAGCCCCTAAACCCCCTTCCCCTTCCCCCTCCCCTTTTCCTTCTCACACCGTTCTCTCCCCTGCCCCTCACCGCAGCTAGTAGTGCCACTTGAACTCCCATGGATCGCTGCCCAGCTTGCCGGGATTGAGGATGTTGTGGGGATCCAGCGCCTTTTTTATGGCATGCATCACCTCCAGCGGCACTGCCCCGTGCTCCGCCTGCATGTGCTGCAGCTTGCCATAGCCCACACCATGTTCCCCTGCAGTCAAGGCAAAATAATACATTGAGCAGACCCACACAAACTATACCAGTAGAAGCATTATCGATACAATGGGGTTGCGGGGGGGGGGTGAGCCCCCATAGGGCACAAGTGTAGGGTATGGGCGCCTCCAGCGCCGCCCGCGTTTTGGCTGCATGTTCTGGAACTTGCCATAGCCACCACCATGTTCACCTGCTAGGAGGTGGGGTGGCGGGGGTGGCGGGGGTATGTATGTGCATTCCGGCTTCAGGAGCAGGCTAGCACATGTCCGGGTATGCCTCTCCCGGCCGTACTGGGGCAATGCCTTTCACGCCAGGGATTTCCACCCACCCGCCTACGCATGCGCCCATTATGGTTTCCAACAGGTGCATTTTCGAGATTATGCTAGGGTTTCCAGCCTAGGGTAATGCATGCCCTCACCTGTGCACGTGCCCCCCATGCACTGCACCAGGTGCACCTATCTAGTTCCAGTCTACAGTTCCCCATTCTAGGGTTTCACGTTAGGGTTTTTGCTCCAGGGTTTCCACCTGCCCACCTGTGCATGTTCCCCCCATGGCCTGCGCCAGGTGCACCATATCTCGCACCACCCTCTCAGCACTGGCCACCTCAGCAGGGTCCCGGGGATCCACAATCAGCAGCATGTGGAAATTGCCATCCCCAACGTGGCCCACAAGGGGAGCATAGATGTTGGCGTCCTGCAGCAGGGAGGGGAAGGGGTTTTCCATGAGGGTCTTCTAGGTTCAATCATTCATTCACATATAATGAGTTAGATGAATTCCAAGGCGTAGCTCCCAGAAGCCCTATCCCACACCTCCCGACTCTACAATAAACCCTAGCCGCAACTTAATATCCGCCTCCTATGTACACAGCTAGTATTCACCCACTTCCGCCCCTGGCTTCCCTCTTACTCCCAATAAAAACTCCTAAACCAATCTCGCACGGCACTCTGTAGGCCTGTATATGGGGACACACACGCCCATGGGAACCCCAGCAACCCCAGGCACGTCACCCCTAACCCACATAGAAATTGAGCCAAAATTGTCAAATTGGACAGCATCCAACCCCCTACCCCTGCGTATTCCCACCAGCACACCCAAATCCCCACCTCGCACAGCTTCTGGGATGCCAGAACACACTCCGCCAGCCTCGAAATGGGCACACACACATCTGTGGGGAAGCCATTGCACTCTGGGCGCACCGCCTTGGCCGCATAGTAGGCCGAATGGCGGGCAGACCACAGAGTCTGGCGCTCCTCGGGGGAGACGGCCCACTGGAAATCGGACCCCCCAAAATCACGCGCGATTTCTCCCACCAGGGTGGCCTGCAGAGGTGGACGGGGTGGGGAAGTGAGGTGGCGTGAGTGGCGGTGGTGGTGGTGGCCTGTGGGGAATGGTGGTGGGATGGCGGTGGTGGCGGCAGCATGTGAGTGGTACGCATGCGGGCACGAGAATTGGCATGTGGACATGGGAAGGAGACCTGCTGGGAATCCGACCCGCCAAAGTCATGCGAATCTGAACTCATAATAAAAAACGTCAATTACCTATGATAAAAATGGATAAATTCCGGATGGATTGACCTTTTACCCTGTACCCAAACCCTACACACCCTGTGCCCACCTGTTCCTGCACCGCCGCCTCAGACACCTTGTGGAACTCGAAAAACAGCGTGGGCGCCACTCCAAACCCTGAACCCTAACCCTAAACCCACCTGGCGCCGCATGTGCAACACTGACTGCAATCTGGGTGTAGTGCTGGAATGCATGTAACTGGACCCACCTGCTCCTGCACCGCCGCCTCCGACACTAAAAAACCAGCATGGACGCCACCGGCTCATTTTAAACCCTAAACCTAATCCTTGAACCCTAAACCCTGCGCCCACCTGCTCCTGCACCGCCGCCTCCGACACCCCGTGGAACTCAAAGAATACAGTGGGCGCCACGGGGAGGTGCGTGCCGCTGTATGCGTTCACTGCGCTAATGGCCAGGGGGTCGAGGAGCTCCACCCGCGCAACGGGGATGCCATACTGGAGCAGCGCAGTCACGCTGGAAACAGCGCCCTGTGGGTGTGGGGGCGGAGTTTAGGAAATTGGGATTTGAAGTACTAGGATTTATAGTTTTGCGGTTCAGGGCGGTGGCGATGGGCTCGGCGTCGAGAATTAGGGTTTTAAGGTTGTAGGGTTTAGGGCGGTCAGGGGGTCAAGCAGCTTCACCCGGGCCACGGGGATGCCGTACTGGAGCAGGTGGGTCATGCTGGACACAGCACCCTGAGGGTGTGGGGATTAGGATTTAGGGTTCTAGGATCTGGACTTTAGGGTCTGTTGTACTGCGGCATTACCCTTGCACCAGCTAACCCTGCACATGCCCACCCCCACCCCCACACAACCCACCTCCATGTCCTTGAACCCGCACACCGCCACAGACAGAGCCGCAGGTTGGCCCCACAGCCTCAAGGCAACCTCAGTCACCACCCCGAGGGTTCCCTCAGACCCCACCAGCAAATGGGTGAGGTCATACCCCGCGCTGCTCTTGCGCACGCGCCTGCCGGTGGTCAGAACCTGCGCGGGCAAGGGTTTGCTTAGGGGTTGTGAGCTGCACTTAGGATTTAATTAGGTTTGTGAGCCGGGTTTGTGAGCCGTAACTCGTCCAGGGGAGGGTTTGGCTAGGGTGTGTGGGCCATGCGGGCGCAACCAGTCGGCGCCATTGGGAGGCGAACGATTGCATGTTCATAGATCATTTAGTACTCACCATCTCAGGCCCATGCCCGCACCTTCCCGTCCGCCATGACTGCCGTTATTTCCAGCACATTCTCACGCATGGTGCAGTACACCCTCAGACCCTAAACCTAAAACCGTAAACCCCTAACCGCACCTTCCCATCCGCCATGACCGCCGTTATCCCCAGCACATTCTCACGCATGGTGCCGTAACGCACGGCGTTGGTGCCGGACGCCCTGCATGACAAAGCCAAGGGTTGTAAATATAATGCATATAAATTAAAAATGGGTTTTGAAAGAAAGCCAAAATAGATAAAATAAAAAGTAATACTGCGTATATATTCATAAAATGACAATGTATTCACCTCAGTCTCGACACATACCATTTGTACGCAGGGTTTTGTGACATTCGGCATCCCAACCTACCCACCCACACCCACCCACCCACCCAACCCAGACCCTCCCCCCACCCACCTTGTGGCCGTCATCCCCCCCAGCGTCGCATGTGCCCCTGGGTCCACAGGGAAGAACAGGCCGGCATCCCGCAGGTGCTCGTTCAGCTGCTGGCGGGTCACCCCAGCCTCCACCCGGCAGTCCATGTCCTCGGAATTCACCTGTGGTGCGTGCGTGCATAGTCAAATGATCAACAAGTGAAATTTAAAAGAAACATGTTTACAGCAGTTGAGATTTGCTGCTGCCAAGTCACATCAGCCTCCATCCAGGAGGGTGGCACATATTGGGAGTGAAAATTTGATGGGTAGCATCTACGTGCCTTCACACGGTCTCCTGCCAAGGGTAAAGTAATAAACTAATAATATGACTACTTATCATCATATTACCCTTGTCCCATAGGGATTCCGGCTTGGGGTAGGTGGATCGAGCACAGGTTAGCCATATTAGGATCAGGATTCAGGTGTCCACTACCATGACGCAGGATCCATTGATGTTGCACCCTACCTCCAATATGCGCGTCATGTTCGACAGGTCCATGCACACGCCCCCCTGCACCGCAGCTATGTGGCCCTCAAGGGAGGTGCCGGCGCCAAAGGGGATGACGGGGGTGCGGGTGCGCGCGCAGGCGGAGACAACCTGCAGCAAGGAAACCAGTCGGGAATGCATGGTAACCCTCCAGAAGTATTAGATTTGCCGTTTAGTGTCATGGCGGCCAAATCCTAAACCCTAACCCTAAACCATGATTAGATTTGGTCAGTGGCATGGTCAAGCACACGTGCCAAATGATACTTGACCCAGCCACTGTAATCACTCTATGTTTGCATGCTGCAAGACCCGTTATACCCTAACCCTTGAAGAAAAACCCTGCCTGTACCTTTGACACCTCCTCGGTTGTCTGTGGGAAGACCACTGCTGCGGGCGGGATGGTGGGGTGGTATGACTCGTCCTTGCCATGTGACTGCAGCACTGAGCTGTTGGTGCTCAGCCGGTCGCCCACTGCCGACCTCAGGTCATCCTATCAAGGTGAGATTCCCAAATTTAGGGTTTAAGGTTAGGGTACAGTTCGGAAAGTAGGCAACGCCTTGATGGCAATTGCAGTGTGGAGTGGAGTGACTGCAATCCAGCAAATGCGCTTTCTGGAGACTAAAAGGAAAGCGACCTGTGCATCCTTGGAGCTGTCTTGCAAGTCACTAAGAACATCAAGGTCTGCACGGTTGGTTTGTGACCCACCCCAATATGCATGCATAAGTGTTTCGATGAGCAGGCAATTCTCCTACAATGTGGTCAAGAGGTTGAATGTGCACTGCCAAACGTTGAACATACCTCTAGTAAAGCAGGAAGTGCCGAGAAAGGCCTGGCTGGCAGTAGCAAGGGTGCAAGCCCAGAGCACCTTGACCTGGCATGTAAAAAAATGCCTTGCATTGCACCTTCACCTGAGCGTGACTAGGGGCAGCAACTCATTGTGGTCAAACTAGAATAACTTGAGAGTTCAATTCCTCCCCATATTAACACGGACTGGCATCCACATGGGGATTTGTGACCAACATTGCTCATGTGGGTTGTCTGCAGCATGCGCCTATGGAAAACGCATGCTGGGGCGAAGTTTGTGCGACGCTGGAAAGTACGGCACCATCGGATAGCGGGCAGCCAGCTTCGCCGGCGTTAGCTTTGTCTTGGATGGCCCCCTCGAACCTTTATTCATATGATAAGGTCTACCGTTTTTCCAGGGCTTCCGCCTTTACTTAACCCTCGACTAATAGTCTCCGAGGGAGCAGATGTGTACAACTCCTCGCACAGGCGGCGGTGCTGCAAACGCTAAGATAGCTGGTGCTTGGTCGTTCGTTGGAAAACAAGAAATCTCCAATTGAAGCATTTGGAAGAACTCAGATGCATGCACCACGCCCACATGTGTATGCTCCTCGCCAACTTGTACATCACCCCTCCAAGGTAAGGTTACCCGTCGTGGGCATGCGCCATCGTTGAGCCACGGTCTGGCTTGCAGCAAGCGGCCAGCCTTGAGCGCTTGTGGGCAGCCTTCTGGTACAGTCGTGACCCATCCTGAGTAGGATGCATGCATGCTGCGCCGTGCTCTGCGCCCATCAACTCCCAACACCCGTATCGTTTTTGAAACTGTGTGACATACTTGGGTCTTTACACGTTTTGTTGGGCTTGGGTGTCTCGGGGCAGACCTTTGCACACTGGCATCACTGCATGGCGCTCGTATGGCGTGTGCCGTCACCCCTCTCAGCTTCCTCGCGACTCCTGTCCTTTTCTGCTGCTGCATCGAAACCGTGCTGGTCGACGCTTTTGCCGATGCAGGACAGTGTAGTTTCTACGGAGTGAATGCAGTGAGTGCCTGTCTGGCACAGGGTGGCTACTCTTCAGACAGACAAAAACCGTAAACGGTTCCAAAGCAAGACCATGGATGACGGCACTCGCGGCCCCGTGATAGCCAAGCTCTCCGAGGCATTCACGTGGGCAATCAAGGGGTACAAGCCCGTGTGTGGCGTCCTGGGAGGCAACTCCACTTTTCTGAAAGGTGTGTGGAAAGTAGGCTGAATGGAACTGTGGCGTGGTACAGCCGATGTGCAAGTGGAATATCTAGGCCAGCTCCCTTTTGGCCTTACCCATATGTGAGCCAAATATCGTGTGCTCCTGACACCTCCTGGGTTCAGGGCCCTGTGGAGCCAACAAGCATGTGCGTCTCCTTCCTTTTGCAGGGCCGCCCATCAAGGATGGGGTCTCGCTGTCCCATGTGCATGTGGCGTGGTTTGAGCAAGAGGCGCAGCTGGTCCTGGCCTTCAAGGTGGGGCCTTGCGGAAACCTAAACCCGAAATCCTAAGCAACGGCCACCAGTACCCGGGTTATTACCTCTACCATAAACCCTAAACCCCAATTCCTAGGGCAAGCCTGCGCGCCAGATAGTATTTCTCCCACCAGCACTTTCATGTTGTCCGCCTTTCATGCACTGGTGCCCATCGTTAAAATAGCTCTTGAAACTGTACAGCTGCGGAAATATTTTTGGAATTCCTGAGTATCTGCTTGTATGCCAGGTGGCGTTTGATGGCAGCTGGGACCCTGTGGACCTCAGCGGTGCCCGCCGCCCAGCATTCCTGGCACCATACGCACCAGAGGCGCTGGTGTCAGACTACTTCCTCACGCACTTTGAAGGTGCGCCAACTTTTATGCCTTGTGTAGGGTCTAGGGTTTAGGGTTTGACTCTTCCTCACGCACTTTTAAGGAAGTAGTGCGAGACCACCCCACGCCATCCCACGCCACCGCACCTCCCCAGCCCACCTCACGTACCCACCCCACCCCCTGCAGGCATGCTGGCCGGCAGCGCCGCCGGCCCCGACCTGGCCAGCGCCATCGACGGGGTGACACGTGGCGCAGTCCCCCGCCGCATCGTCAGCACCGGCTACTGCATGGGGGGCTGCCTGGCCACGCTGGCTGCACCCTGGCTGGCTGTGTGCTTCCCCACCAGCGACATCCGCTGCGTCACCTTTGGCTCACCCAAGTGAGTGGGATGGGGGGTGGAGGGGGGTTGGAGGGGAGGTTGTGGGGGGGACACGAGAGGGGGTGAAGGCGAGATGCATTTCCAAGCGCAGACACTTGCTGCGTCACCTTGGAACCATCCAGTTGAGGGGCTGTGTGCTTCCCCGCCAGCGACATCTGCTGCGTCACCTTTGGTTAACCCAAGTGAGTGGGGTGTATGTGTGTGTAGAGGTGTGGAAGGGGGGGCTAGGGTGGGGAATGGGACGCGGGGGTTATGGTCAAATGCATGCCAGATACAGGCATACGCTGCGTCACCTTTGGGTCACCCAAGTGAGTGGGGGTGGGGGGGCTAAGGGGTTGTGGAGGGGGGAGATTTCATGCATTTCAATTACAGACATGGGTTGTGTGCTTCCCCGCCACTGACATCCGCTGTGTCGTTGGGTTGTCCGAGTTAGGGGCAGGGGGGGGGGTGGATCGGGAAAGGGGTGGGGGGCTGGGGGTTGGGGGGAGCTGATGGGTGGGACGGGACATGGGGGTTAAATGAGGTGTATCTCTACCACCAACATCCGCTGCGTTACCTTTTGCCACCCAAGTGAGGGGCAGGGGGTGCGACAGAAAAGGGAGTAGAGGTTGTATGCATGTCCAATACAGACATGCGCTGCGTCATATTTGGGCCACTCAAGTAAGGGGCAGGGGGGATGGGGAGGAGGGTTGGGGGCTAAAGGGATGGGACGGGAGGTGAGGTAAAAAGCTAGATTAGGGATGTAAGGGGTAAACCAGGAGTCCAATCTCTGAGCCCCGCCGCAGTACCCCGATCCATCCCTGCAAGCCCCTGCCCAGCGCTTCTGCTGCCCAAACGTGACGTAGTCAATGTCAATGCTTGAGATGCATGTATGCCAGGTATGTCATCCCCTGGCTAGATGCGCCTCAAGCACCAACGCTCGCTCTGCCACGTTTGGGCAGCCCAAGCGATGGGCAGGGGGCTGCAGGGGGTGGATTGGGGTACTGGAAGGAGGCTCAAAATGGATGCACCCTGCCACACGTCTGGGTCCCTTCAGTGAGGGGCAGCGTGTGCAGGGGAGGTTGGTAGATACAGGTTGCATGCTGTGCGCGGCATGGAGGGACATGCTGTTGCATGGGCAGTGTGAGGTGCTAGAGTTTTGCACGACTTTCATGTATAGGAGCCCTGACGAGGTGCTTTTGGAGGTGCAAAGCAGCATGTATGCATGCTCAAGTGGTCTGGGTGGGAGACTGAATGCATGATGTTTGGCTTTGCCACATGTCGAGCGTTGAGTCTCCTACCTGTTCCACATGCGCATGCATGCAGGATGCTGTGTACACCCACACCACACCAGTGGGGTTCCTAAACAAGCTTTGCTCTAGAATCATAAGCTGAACACCGGTGGGTTCTCAAACAAACCTAGCCTCAGAACCTAAACCCTAATACACCGGTGGGGTTCCCAAACAAGCCTAGCCCTAGCCCTAACCCTAAACATTGGTGGGGACCCTGGCACTCAGCGGTGTGCATGTGGTGCTGCTGACCTTTGCCACTGGCCAGTCATGCACACCCAACACGCCCTTATATCCCGATGCCTCCCCTACCCTCTTGAGCCTACAGTTCTTGATGCCTTCCCTGCACTCTTGAGCCTGCAGTTGGAAACGCAGAGTAAAGATTGCCTTTATCTTTTGAGTCTAAACCCCAAATCCTGAATACAAACATTGACCTCTCACCCTACCATAGCGTCAGCAATGCTGAGTTTGACTACATATGCCATTGGCTGCTCTTTCTGAGCTTCATTCTGTACCCTAGGCTGAAACCTTGACCTAGACCCTAGAGCACAAATCCTAACGTAGGGTCCGCAACGTCCCCTTCAAAGTGCAGCAATTGGTGGCTGGCCAGCCGTAAATTGCTGCCCTTCGCAGGGAACGTTGCGGACTCTACACTAGGATCTGTGTTTTAAGTCTGGATCAAGGTGTCTCTGAGCTGCACCGCACCCCCTAAACCCTGAAGTGCAAATCCTACTCCCCCAAACCCTACCGCAGAGTGGGAAACGCTGAGTTGAACCGCATCTTTCGCCGGCTGGTGGCCCTGAGCTATACCCCACTCCCCAAACCCTAAATTCAAACCCTAACCCCCCAAACCCTACCGCAGGGTTGGCAACCCTGAGTTCAACTGTATCGTCCGCTGGCTGGTGGCCCTGAGCTACAATGCAGTGCCCGAGAAACCCTGCCAGCTGGCAAAGCAATGTTACGCTAAAACCCTAAACCCCAACTACTGTAGGGTCACGAACGCTGCCTTCAAGCATGAGCTACGCTGGCTGTCTCCCTGACCTATATTTCAAACCCTAAACCCTACCGTAGGGTTGGCAACGCGGAGTTCAACCGCATCTTCCGCTGGCTGGTAGCCCTGAGCTATAACGCAGTGTACCGCAACGATCCCGTGCCTGACAAGCCCCGCCAGCTGGCGAAGCAGTTCAAGGCGGTGCACGGATCCATCTTTTTGCACAATGGCACTGCCGAGGCCACCGCCAGGGGGGCGGGCAAGCGCGGCATGTCGGAGATTGAGGTGGGGATCCTCGGGGGTTTTGGGGTGTTTAGGGATAGGGGGGTTGTTGTGGTGGTTTTGTTGACGTGCAGGGTTTGATGAATATGGCGTGGGGATGCAAAGCATGTTCTGTGTTGCATTCAATGGGTGCGCATCGTGAGACGGATCTTGCAGTGCCTACACTACTGTAAAGTATTCCAGACACGACTAACGACACATCATTCAGGTGTGCTGCATCACAAGTATTGTCCTCCTCCCTTGCGAACGCACTAACCCTGACCCCCTTTTTGCAGAACCATTTGCCACCTGTGTACCAGCAGTCATTGGTGGGTGACAGGGGGTATAAGTTTATAAAGTAGGGTTGAGGAGGTTACACCATGCATGCATTGGGGTTCGGTAATTCTACCATTTACCATTGAAACTTGCCCCCTTGTGCAGGATCACCTGCCATCTGTGTACCAGCAGTCGCTGGCAGGTGCAAGGGGGTTGGTGGCATCCCTCCCCAGCCGAACAGGGAGGCTGGTGGGGCTGGTGGATCCCGAAGTGGCTGCACACACCAAGGAGCTGGCGGCAGCACAGGTGAAACCCCTTGGCAAAACCCTAGCAAAAAACTAAACCCTAATTCATTACAGAGGTTGCGGCGCACACCAAGGAGCTGGCGGCCACGCAGGTGAAAACCCTTGTCAAACCCTAGCAAAACCTTAATTTCGGACTTGCATGC
This sequence comes from Heterotrichella gracilis, assembly GCA_032358255.1. NCBI lineage: Eukaryota > Xanthophyceae > Tribonematales > Xanthonemataceae > Heterotrichella > Heterotrichella gracilis. The sequence continues at coordinate 81,040 of JAULBX010027827.1, forward strand.
CACATTAAAATGCCTTCATTGCTCAGCCCCTGTCTGAGCTATGCCCTGCCATGTGTGCCTAGGTCTGGGATTATACAGAGGTGACAGATGCTGTGGGTACCCATGGGTGCTGTCTATTATTATGTGTTCTGCAACCTTTTGAACGCAACTAAACCCTAAACCCCAAACCCTGCAGTCCTTCAAGCGCACCGAAGACGGGGGGGTGCTCACGAATGGTCCTGGGTCCCCTGGGGCGGCCTCTTCCCGACCCAAGGGGGGCGCCATAAAGAGCCAATCCGGGAAATTGTACACCCCAATGGGGTTCTGGAGGGCCGTGGTGGGCAAGGTGCTCCGCAGGAAGGTGCAGGGGGGCAAGGGGGGAAGCGCGGATGGTGGCCCATTCACAGGGGAGGGATCGGGTGCCGACTTGGCACCAGCTGGCGATATGCACAGGGGAGGTGATGGGGGGGTACGTGCTGCATTAATTGTGCCCCACAACATGGTTGATTTTGACCCCGCACTGTTCTCATGTGCGCACCCGCAAGGCTCCAAAACTACCACCCGAGCTGAATGACCAAAACATATGTAATATTTAAATTTTATCTGATAAGAGTTTGTATACCATGTACGTATGATGCAAATATTATAAGTATTTTTAACCTTCGATCAGTTGGAGTTTGTCAAACCCAGGACCTTCAGTCAGCCCTTGTTCTGTCAGCGGCGGTGCAGCAGGGCAGGGGGGCAGGCGACTGGGGTGGCTATGTTAAAACAAGCGGATGAAAGTAATAAGCAAAAAATATGACAAAATGATAAACAACTGCAACGACCTCCCCATTGTGCAGGGCATTGGCGACGAGGTCGCTATCGCGTGCGGCTTTGCCCCGGGGTTTCAATCGCTTGCCCCGGGATTGGACATCAGGCAAGAGCTGACACCTCCATCCTCTCGGCCTGCGTTGATGGCTTCTGGGAGTGCGCCGGAGGCTGGTGATGCCCGTCAGGGTGGAAATGGAGTGCAATCTGACGCCCACCAGGGGGGAGGCTTGAGCCTGGATGATTTGGACCCCGGCGCATTCACCTGCTCCCTGCCCCAGCACTTCAAGGAGCTGGCTCCTGGGTTGGACATCAAGGAAGAGTTTGGAGCCCCAGCAAGCACCCAGCCTCCCCACATTGGCAAGACAGATGCCCACCAGGGGGGAGGCTTGAGCCTGGATGATTTGGACCCCGGCGCATTCACCTGCTCCCTGCCCCAGCACTTCAAGGAGCTGGCTCCTGGGTTGGACATCAAGGAAGAGTTTGGAGCCCCAGCAAGCACCCAGCCTCCCCACATTGGCAAGACAGATGCCCACCAGGAGGGGCTGAGCCTGGATGATTTGGACCCCGGTGCATTCACCTGCTCCCTACCCCAGCACTTCAAGGAATTGGCCCCTGGGTTGGACATCAAGGAAGAGTTTTCAGCCCCTGCAAGCACCCAGCCTCCCCATGTCGCCAATGCAGATGCTCATCAGGGGGGCCTGAGCCTAGATGATTTGGACCCGGGTGCATTTGCTTGTTCCCTGCCCCAGCATTTCAAGGAACTGGCTCCTGGGTTGGACATCAAGGAGGAATTTGCAGCCCCAGCAAGCACCCAGCCTCTTGCAGTGCAACCTGCTTCAAATGTCCACCAAGGGGGAGGCTTGAGCCTGGATGATTTGGACCCCGGCGCATTTACCTGCTCCCTGCCCCAGCATTTCAAGGAGCTGGCTCCTGACTTGGACATCAAGGAAGAGCTTGCAGCCTCCAACCCACCCAAGCCTGCAGCCCCCCAGCCACCCCATTCTGGCGCAGTGCAGCCCGCTGCGGGTGGCCTGAGCCTGGATGATTTGGACCCCTCTGCATTTGCGTGCTCCATGCCCCAGCATTTCAAGGAGCTGTCACCCCAGCTGGATTTCGCCCAGGACCTAAATGATGTCGACGAGACCATGGCTGGGGTGGTAGAAGCAGCAGCCGCTGAGCCAGATGAGGAGGAGGGTGGGGGCGCAAATGCCGGGGGTGCACAGCCTCCCCGCATCGATGTGAATTTCGAGCACTACCAGAGGGCCACTGCAGGCATGCAGGATGACTCTGCAGGTAAGAAAATCTTACACCCTAGACCTAATCGTAAACCCTAAATGGAGGATGACTTGGCAGGTGAGTGATGGCGACGTTGCCTGTGGATTTTTAGGTTATGGGTGTTGTGGGATTGCACACACAAGTGTGTAGTGAATGGAGCCAAAGGTGTCGCCGCGCTGATGAGCTGTTGCGCCAATTGCGTTGTCTCATGCATTCCTGGATTGTGAGCAAGCAAGCTATATCCCCACTGCTCTTTTGGAACGACCAGCCCACTGTACAATGCCTTGCCAAGACAGATATTTAGACCAATAATTACTTACATTAGGGATTGAAATCATATATACCTTTGAAAGAGACGCAGTGAACTTACGCCTTTCCCTCTGGTTGCAGAGACGCCTCGCGTCACCGGAGGGCCGGGAAACCCTAAGATGGGTTCCCTCCTGCCAGGGGAGGTGATGATCGAGGGGCCAGGAGGGGAGGAGCACGGCCAGCTGCGCGTATCTTCAGGCAGGGCGGCCACCAACCGCCTCAACAGGACTGTGTCTGAGATTGAGAGGATCGACTCGGGCCTGGTGGCGGATATTACTGCGGGCGATCTGGGTAAGTGGGGAACGTGCATGTGTCTGCATTACCAGAGCATATCCAAAACCGAGACAAATTTTAAGCCAGCGCAATATAAATCCTTTCAGTTTGCCACAAACCCTACCTGCTTGCGCGCCAGTCTCGCTGCTTCCTGCTTGTGCACCATAAATCCCCCCAGCTCCCCCCTTTCCATGAACCCTAAACCCTTGCCCCGTAGACCCCATGTCCCAGCTGCTGATCAATACAAGATCATTCAACCTTTGACCATAAAACCCTAAACCCCCTGTGCCCCTCAGACCCCATGTCCCAGCTGCTCATCAACGGCAAGATTCGGCAGGCCTTCACCCTGGCCACCGCAGCCTACGAGGACGAGGAGACTTTCAGGGCAGCAACGGGGGTGACGAACACGCGATTTGTGGATGAGGCAAGGTTTGACTGCCAGGTGAGGGGATACACACACCAATGAATGACCGTAGGGTGTGTGCTCCCTGTGCAGATGTGGCAGGAGTGTTTGTTGACCTGACGGATGGGGTTTGTGCAGTTGCGGAAGGGTTTGAGCCTGAACACTAGGAATGGCGTCTTACCACGAGGGTTCTTGCGTTGACCCCAGGCGTTGACCCTAGGGTTTGTGCGCACGCAGGTGCACGTGTGCTGGCTGGATGCCGGCACTGCCATCCTGGCGTTCAGGGGCACTGAGAGTGGCCAGGACTCAATCCAGGTGAACCATCCCAAACTTGAAAAACACACATGTGCCAAAGTAGTGATGATATATGTGTATGCACCTCCGTCACGAAATGCGCACGAGTACTTTTTTCATGAACCCTAATCCTAGGATGGCCCCGTCCTCATCCTGTGTTGCAGTGCAGCACCTTGCCCGCTTGTAACCTGGCTTGTAACAAAGCTTGCGCGTCGATGTGCACACCGGTTCTCCAGCCTGCCATGCATTTACACCCCCACCACATTTCCCCCCTGTAGGACCTCAAATTCCTGCGCCGCCAGATTGAGTTCCTCCCCAAGCAGTTCCCAGGGGCCAAGGCCCACCTGGGATTCCTGCAGCAATTTGCCGCGGTCACCAATCCCAGCAAGCCATCCCAGCACATCGGCAATGTGCTGATGGAGCTGTCGGGAGGAAGGAAACCCTCCAGGGTTTTGTGCTGCGGCCACAGCCTGGGGGGCGCGCTGGCGACCCTAGGTAAGGGTTTTACCTGGTAATACGATTTTGCTGAGGCAGCAATGTGAGGCACATGACTTGAAACCAAATTGAGAGGGATTTTGCTCACGCCTTGGTCCCCAAGCTCATGCATAGGACAACTCCATCCCTGCATGTGCCTACATCCGTACCCGCACGCCTCTCGCCCCCAACGGTGGTGCATGTGGGACAGTGTTTCTCACCTTCACATTCACGCTTGGCTCATCCTCCATGGTTGAGCCCGTCTCATCCATGTGTACCCATGTTCATCCCCACGTGTACCTATTTTTTTAATGTGTTTTCTCACAAGTATATCCATTCTTCAATGCGCTGCATCCCCCCAAGGGTACCCACGTTTGAATGTGTTTCATCCCCCCCCCTTGCAGCCGCCGCCTGGGCTGCAGTTGAGTACCCCGCTGCCGACGTGCGCTGCATCACCTTTGGTTCCCCCAGGGTGGGCAACCGCAAGTTCAAGCACGCATTCCACACACTGGTGGGGACCAGCTTCAGGGTGGTGCATGGGGGGGACCCGGTGCCAAATGTGCCACCGGCGTGGAGGTGGGTTTAAATGTTTGGTTGGGGTTGGGGTGGGTCGTGGTGTGTGTGTGGGAGCCGGGTCTGTGGTGCTATTGGGGTGTTGCTTGTGCCATGCTATTGCTTCACAAATCAAAATGCATGCCATCACGCGATCTGCACAAAAATGCATGCCATCATAGTTGCAAGCAATCATAGTTGCAAGGGAGTGCGCAACGCCAACACAAAATCCTCCTCGTGCGAAAACACTTTGCCTTGCACAATTGGAATCCCACCCATTCCCCATACGCTGATTCCTTTGTGCCGGCGCAGGTACAAGCACGTGCACAACGCCATGTTCCTCCAGAGCTCCGAGATCACGCTGCGCGATCGCCCCTGGCGCTTCTCCCTGTCGCTCAACGTGGGGGACCACTTCCTGTCGCGATACGGCACCTTCATGACCACACTGGGCGAGCTGGGGGATCGGATTGAGGAGGGGGTGGAGCACGGCAAGGAGAATGTCAGGGGTGCGCTGCACAGCGCGGCGGATTTGGTGGGGCAGGCTGTGCATCACGTGCCCAGGGACTGAGGGTAGGGTTGGTGGGGATTGGTGGTGGCGGTGGTGGTGGCTTAAGGCAAATACATCACCAAACAGTTGATGTGACATATATATGACAAGGTTGGTGGCTGCCTGTGGTTTGCCTGAGCACTAGCCATCTTGGCAGTGGCTTTCAGTGGGTGATATTGGGTAGCGTGCCTATCCATGGGATGGGGGCTACCCGTAATGCCACGCTGGAAGGGGTTTGGCATGGGCATAAAATAATGTACGGAAAGGGAGCAAGGGATGGGGGGCCTGTGGGGAGCGAGGTGGAGCAAATGCCATGGCCAGCAAGGCTTTGTTGTGGTTGGCTAGGTAGCTTTTCAGTATCACTTCAGCGCAACAGTTTTTCATGACGCCAGGTGAACACTTCACCACCAGATTCAGTGAGTGATCCCCTATGGCTTAGAGAATACAGAGAGGCCACATACATTCAGCGCACCTCATATTTCTGCTGGGTACCGCCTGGTCACTTGCTGCAACCATTTTGTTAGTACGTTTTTAAGACCATGACCCAGCTCTATCTGGTGAAACGTTTCCCATACACTTACACTCATCCACTGCTGTCATGAATGACAAGCGTTGCTTTCATGCATGGCCACAATCTGTTGTCATTTTTGGTCTCGCTGTGCCCATGTCTAATAGCAGGGCAGCTGGTTGCATGCTTTATGGTCACTGCATCATCAAATCTGTGTGCGCTACCGCAACTGCAGCATACCACAGCAAAGTCTGTTTCTGAGCTGTCAGTTAGATGTGTGATTGGTGTTATGAACATGTAGGGGGAATAATTCCCAGTACTGACCATGCATGGCTGATACCAGCCCAAATGCATTTGGCAATAGCTCACCACGTTATATTACGCCTTTTTTTACCACTTTGCTGTTAGTTAAATCTAAAATATACCCATATTATTAGTACTGTTTTTTATTTTGATTTGGTCGCAAAAGGGTGAATTCATGTGTATGCAATATTGCTGCACGATATGCTGCACAATGACGTACTTTGCAAGGCTGCTATGCCCTGATTGGGATGGACAGTTGGGTTTGCAGGTGAATGTTGGTCGTTTTTTTCCTTTTAATCCTGCAGCAGCGTCTGAATGTAGTGGAGTGCTTGTGGTGACTTACCTGATGGGTATGGACCACAGCCCGGCACAATTTTTGTCGTTGATTGTCACTGTGTAGCTGAGATCCAGACGCAGACAATATGTCAGATGCATGTGCTACATGTACGTACAGCCTGAAATGCCTAGTATATGCAACGTGCATGGGTATGCGTTAATATCTGACAACAGGTCTTGGTAAAACGGTTGCAAAGTATGACATTACAATTGTTCTGCATGATCTTCCTTGGGACATTGCATTGAGTAAGTTTGCCAGCAGGCCTTGGCTGTCAGTGTTGCGCCACTCAGCATGTTGACAATCCAGGCTTCCTTCTCACTCATCCACATGCCATAGTGTTTTATGGGTGCATAGTATTACTGTGTTACACCCACCTGTGATACATATGACAGCGGGGCCAAATGGCTGGTATACTAGCCATCCCACGCCAAGAACAGCTTGAAGGCAAATTGTGAAACCCACAACAAAATACGGTGTGCACTAAAGCCCTGCCGGCACCCACACTCAGTCTGTATGCCCTGGCAGTGTTAACACTGCCTGGCAGTGCCACGATCTACTGTAACCGCCCAGTACACACAGTCAACACCTTACTCACACTGTCAGTCAACAGTTTAACTTACCACTCCTAAGTGTACTGTCATGACCCTTGACTAGGGTTGATGCTATCAGTTGCCAATGGGGTGTCCATATAATATATTATACTATGCATTAACATGGCAATTGCAGACCCTAGTGGACCTGCTGCGTCTTGTCTAGTTGCCAACTAGAGTCTATTTGCTATAAAACAAGGCAGGCTAAGGCTTAGCTCGGCCTTTCAGAGTCCCACATATTGGAGACTCCAAAATCATTAGTCACTCTGCAGAGTGGGAGTAATTGAGAGTTCCAATGCACTACACACTGTCAGTAAACTTGGTGAAGAGCCTAATAGAAAAATGAACCACATGAATAGTCCTCCCTTTACCGCGCACCTCAAGCATTGCAGGTGAAATGTATGTAATAATAGTTATTCCTAGCCCTCATCGCCACGAGCTGCCACATGTGACAAGCGCCAATGGCAGCGGTACCCTTGCTGCCAGCTCTGATGAACAGCGACAGCCAGATCAATATCCTGGTTTCACACTCCGAAATAGGTAATAGCTGGATCCTGGCAAAATCATTGCCGAGGCGGAATGAAGGCATTAGAGTGTGCACCAGGATATTGATGCGACTGTTGCTGATCATCATAGCTGGCAGCAAGGGGAACCCCACTGTCATTGGCGATTGTCACACGTGGCAGATTGTGGTGGGGGGGGCTAGGAAAATTTCAAATTTAATGTTGTGATGCATTTATTCAACCGCAACAATTGAGGTGCACTGTACAGAGAGCCTTAGGGCTATATTGCCAATCTGCTGAGACAACATCTCGCTCCCTGACATTGCTCAGCATGTCTGCAGCGTCGCTGACCCACCAGCAGCCGGGGGGCCCTGCGCGGTTCCAAACAGGTCCAGGCAGGCGTCTCCCAGTTTGGACATGAATGCAACCAGCTCCCGTTCCTTGGTGCTACCAGGGTCGCCTGGGAAAGGCGCTGCAGCACGACTTCCGCTGCCAGTGGGGAGGGCACTGCCTGCCACCTGGGGTTTAGTCAGGGGCCTGCGACAGAGGAAATGCAAGTGTTGGGATTGCGACCTGCTGGCCAGGACATGGTCGCTGTGTCGGTATCCTACTACACAGTGCACTGCACACCAATTGGCAACACATTGGCACATAATTACTACATGAACATACTGTATGTGACCACCAAAATGAGCTGGTACAAGCGTTCCAGCGCTGCTTTTTGAGAGACATCATTGGCATGCAGCTTACGGGTATCAGTTATTTTGTTTACAAACTGAATGATCCTAAGCTGCCCCAATCCTCTATGACAATCATGACACTCCACTTGCATTACATGAGATGCATCCAATACTGATGACCAGGCAGGCTACCCACCCGTTGCCTTTAGCCGATTGGGCCTGTAACTCCTTTGCAGCCCTGTCAATTGGGCACAGGCAAGTGGCCCGCTCCTGGTAGATTGGCAGCAGCCCCAGCCCGCAGCAGAGCGTGAGCAATCCGCCATTGCTTTTACCTCCAGTGGGGTCTTGGATGTAATCTGAGCAGGACTCGAACAACTGCATTGACAAGTGTGCAACTCGGATCACCACTTTCAAGTCAAGCTCAACTTCGGAAGGAAGTTCCTCACGCTCCCCTGGACTAGAAACTTGAACTTGATCAGTTGCTATGTATACCTCAAAACCTATGGAGCACACATCCCTGTCCCATTCAAAAGCTGTGCCCAAACGCTCAAAATAGTGCTCAATGAAATGCTGCCCTGTCCTACCTTGCCATACATGTCCACCCTTACCTTGCTATACATATCACTGCATTTGCTGGGAAGGTGTTCCAGTGCTGGTTGGTAGTACTCCAGTGGGTTGGCTTCCTGGGCTGGAGGGGCTGCCTCGGGAGCTTGTGGGGCCATGGCTCCATTAGGCCCTGGATTGTGCTGCCCACTTGGGAGTACCTGCAAACATGTCATTTTGCTATTGAATGGCCATCGCGCCAGAAAATGACCAGGCATGGCAATCAGGGGTAAATGCCATTGACACTGGGGAGGGGAGAGGTGGACAGCTCACTGAGTGATCACAATGGGTGAAGGGAAACGTGATGATGAGGGAGGCGAGGACGGAACCAAGATGATAAATAAAAATAACATTTCATATTTCATTTCACTCGAATTCCATATGTTCATCATGGCACCCTTCATGCCAATATGCCAGTTGGATGTATATGGGTTCCAATACACTGACCAAAATATGATTATTCCATGTTTGATCTGGCTTGATCTGAAATGCCAAGCTGTGGCTTAATTGCCAATAAAGCCTGGCCCTTACCTGGTCCAGTGGCTTCCCAACAAAGGCATCCAACTGGGGCTGAGTAAGCATGCCTGGCTGCAGCAGCTCGGTACATGCCCTGTTGTCAAACCCTGCCAGGTCCAACACCACGACACCCGTCACTCCTGCGCCATCCCAACCGTCAACACCAACAACAACATTTGTAGTATCCAAACATGTGGATGAGAGGGTGCACCACGGGTAGATGTTGTAAAAGTCTGTGCACATGTAACAGTGACTTACTGCGCTCGTTTTCAATATCATATTGGCAATGACAGCCTCTGCAAGTCAGACAGTCAATTGAACAAGATGTGACCCTCAAATAAGAGTCTAATGATCGTTGCGCTGCAGCATTTGGCAGGCTTGCCAATTAGAAACCCATTTAGATCCTACAGCAATTGGCAGGCTTGCCAGTTGAAAAATAATCCTGCATTTCCATGACTTGCAGGTCAAAGCGCACCAAAGTAGTTGTCTGAGGCGTCATAGGTTGCTGTTGCCCGCAGGGCCTGGCCTGGCAACACCCTGTAGGGTTCTGGCTGCAGGTCGTTGGTCATTTAAACCAGGTAGCCCTTCTCGTCCCCTGGCTTCTGCGGCGTGGTACCATATACCCTGCATGACTCGCATATGAGGGTGTCTGTGTCCAGGTCATACATGCGCACAAACTCCCCACCTGCACAGGTCTGGAACCATACACGACAGGCCCAAAAACACCCCACCACAATCTTAAACAGGCGTGTGAGTGTTACAGTATATAGGGACGAAGCAGCATCCTCAAGGTGTCCTTTACTTCAGCTGCTAGTGGGTGGTGTCCAAAATGTGCCATTGACAGTGCTACAACTTTGGGTCAAGTTGGGTACGTAATACACATTTCAATTCCTGTCAGGTCATTTAGAACCAACCAGACCCACAGTTGGTTGAGCCAAGGCTACACATTTTGGAAAACAGAGAGTAATGTGTCACAGCCACCCACCTATGTGAAGATGGCCGAAGCAGCCCACGATGGTGTAGGGTTTTCCCTGAGGGCATTGCTCATCCAGTGACACCTCCAGCTCGATAGTGTTGTTTGCTCCAGGACCAATCTTGTAGACGTCATACTCAGTAAACCCCCTGCCGCCTGATCAGCAAAGCACCCCGGGTGAATGGTGATCAGTGTCCAGCAACAATCTTATTTAGCAGCGTATTCTTACTAGTATGACCCATTTGTTGGAAGCAAAGAGGTCAACTGAATATTTCAAGTACAAGCCGATCTGCACATGCTGGATGCAGTACACTAAAAACCGCCGACAAACAATTATTGCACCATTGCGATATGGTCGTATTCGAAGCAAAAACAATGCGCTGTGAACAGTGCACACTATGTTGCTAGGAAATTCCATTTAATGATCATGTTTGACACCTCAGAAAGCATAATAATGCTGCTGCACCTGCAAGGAGCCCCTTTCAGAACAGCATGGACCCCGTACTCTAGTGAGTACTAGAAAAACAAGCAATTCCATCGGGAAAACCCTAGCAAGGGATGCCATACCTGGCACATCAACGATGAAAGGCGTGACTGGTTTCAGAGCCTTGTCCATCACAGCATCCGCCAGGCGGTACCGTGAACTATAACGCAAGAAGTAATCCTTGGGCTGTGCAAACCCAGGGCCTGCCAGGGCTCTATCGACTGTGCAATTTCTGGCGCAGAAGATTGACCCCCCTGCCATTTTTGTATTGGTGCCCTGGCACCAGCACTCAATACAGGGCTTGAGGGCAAATGGAGGCACATCCAGGGTATTTATGAGGTGAAGACTGCCACGGCTGTAGGCACATGGGAGGGCACGTGAGCAATCCAGCACTAGCACTGTCTAGGGAATATGCATGGACCACCAGGTGGAGCACAAACCAAAATGGGAAGACATATCTTCACGCCTTCATGGGGTGCACATCTGCATGTGGAACACTGACCGCCAGTTTGGCTGTATTGCTGCATTGAAAGCAACTGACTGACTGCAATCATCATATGATACGTCTGGTGTGCACATCCTTCAACCAAATAACGGCAACGCACCTTGAAGTGACTAATTCTGTGATGGCTGAGACGTTGTAGACGTAGGCAAACGGGGGCGGCAGTATAGGATAGTGACTGGTGCCTCTATACTCGGCATTCACAGCAAGAGTTACTTTACCCAAACCATAACCATGGTGGATGTAAACCTGTGGCAAAAGAAAGCTGAGTAACAATGCTACTCCTCTCAAGTAGCTTGGGCAAAGGCACTGGGAGTTGTATCAGTTCCCATAGTTTAGTGGGAAAGTGGGCAAAGGGCCATTCTAGCTCACGTGACGCGGTATAGCGTGTATTCCACGGAGCCTGCTGCACGAGATTACAATGCTGCTCTCGTAAAGGTACTCAAATCACACACCCATGGTCAGCAAGGGTCATTTTCCGGAAGCAAACCCAGTCCCACAAAGTACACACCAGGAAGACTTTAAAACATGACAGGTCTTTCAAACATATATCAGGTCTGGTATGTGTCATATGGGGGCCCTCATGCCACATGCCAGTCTAAAATTGGGGACCTGAGCTCTGCACCCGCCTCCCCAACTTTAAACTGGTTGTACCATGGCATTGCCAGGTCATACCTAACTTATAGGCCAGGTAGTAATGGTGGCTGGTGGGGGTTACGGTTGTCCTGTACAGCATCACCTGGATGTCAACCTCCAATATACTACACAGGCTTGGGCTTCACTGCATGCGCTCACCTCTGAGAGCGGCACATGCCTTCCATCAGCATCCACCATATCCACAGCCATTGCCCTAGAGGTGGTCACCAGGGCGCCGTCTGGTAAGGGAATAGCAATGAGCAGGTTGACAATGACAATCTGTAATGGGAAAGGCATAGCATTTCAGCCAGTGCTCGTCTTCATGCACATGAACAGAGTAGGAACTCAATACTCAGTAGTCTATATTGGATGCGGATATCATGAGAGTATGGACATGACATTATATGGTAGGCTACAATGGCTTTAATCATCTTGATGCAACTAACAGGAATGATATTGCATTTGATTCCACGCAGCTTGGAACTGTGTGCACAAGCTGGTAAAACTCTCCGAGGTGTGATGAGATCACCACGACTGGACAGATTGTGGCACACAAGAAATATGAATGAACATTTTGTTCCTACATCCCTGCAGGACACAGTTTTGCTGGCAGACGCACATCACCAGGAGCCAGCGGTATCCTCCCCGTGGTGCAGGTCATCTCCCACTCCTTCTGTACATGCTGTCCCTCTAGTGACTCTGCAATGATTGCTCTTCGTACAGCCATAGGGGACATGCAACTAGCTGGCTCGGACAGCAGCACCGAATTGCTGAGTGGCTGGGCGATGGAACCCTTAGGCCCAGGGGGTTCCCCTGCATGGAGGCAGCTGCGTGTTAATGGCCTCGTTATCATGGACCTTGCAAATCCCCAACAGGACCTCTGATATATTGCAAGTTTGGCAAATAATTTTGTTATATTTTTATTCGAATATTTACTCTATAGTAAAAGCGAATAATTGTTAGCTAGTATTGCAAAAATGATCTTGTAAATGGTACAGCGCCAAGAGCAAACTGCTCAAAAGCCAATGGCGCCACCAAAATAAACTAACTTGGTCAAAGTGATGTTGGTTGGAGCGCAGTTGAATAAAGTAATCTGCAGAATCTCCAGGAAACATCACGCGGCGCGCACGATCTGCAAGTATGACAATGAATCCGGCAGGTGGTAGGGGCACCCAGGGAATTAGCCACCTCCAAGGCTGCCCTGTTTCATCTCCACCTCTTCCTCAACCAACACCCCATCTATTTTGTATAACAATGATGTATGTAGTTCAGATAAATGTGCATGTCTAAATCTGGCAGCAGCCTAGCAGCGCTAAGCCGTTGACAGCGTGCACTTGGCCAACTGCTCTCAAACCTGCCATTCCCATTGGCTTATCTAAGATGCCAGTTGCTAGCATCTATAGGTGCCAGCATTAATCCACCACAGAATTCCTTGGAGTGCATCCCCACCCACCTTGCGGCTCTCCAACCGTTACACTCAGCAGCATCCCCGCCAGGCAGTGCGCCCCCTTGGACACCCCACAGGCAAAGTGGAAGGTACCCCTCTTGGTGAGTGTGTAGTTGAAAGGGGTGGAGTAAGCATTAGCTAGCATCCGTGCAGCGCCATCAAACCTGCAGTCAAAGCCACCCACTTGCACCCGCGAAACAGCGACCTCCAGGTCCGACGCAACGTGGTCAGGTGTAAGGCCAGGTCAGTTTGCTGTTTGCTGTGCAGGGAAGGTTTGGACTAGCAGGTCAGAATATGTTTGCTGGAAGATGTGTGGTGAGCAAAATAACGTGTCACTGGCTGACTTGCAACCTCTGTAAACAACCCATGGTGCATGTGTGTCCGACCTGCAGCCTTGGGTTGAGGGTATGGGGTTTAGGGACAAGCCATGGTGCATGTGGGTCCGACCTGCAGCCTTGGGTTCAGGGCTTAGGGTTAAGGGACAAGCCATGGTGCATGTGTGTCCCACCCGCAGTCTTGGGTTTAGGGTTTAGGGTTTAGGGACAAGCCATGGTGCATGTGGGTCCGACCTGCAGTTTAGTGTGAAGAAGCCATGGTGCAAGTGTCACTGCCCAGGCCTGCACTGCACCAACAAGCTATGGTGAATGTGCAACTGACCTGCATACTGGTGCGGGGAGCAGCCACACGTCGTGAAAGCCTGTTGCCCAGCTGAACACCTGCAGAGGAACGTGGCCACGGGGAGGGACGTTGGAAACAAATGTGGCATCCCAGTAGCGATCCCACTCTCACAAACTAAGTATTGGTGATATCCATATGGACCAACCACGGCCCGTGGCACGGGCAGTTGAGTCTCTTGAAACTTACCAGAGTATCGCCCATCTGTAAGCTGAAGGGTGACAGTGGGGACCCTATCTCCCACCCCGCAGCACCCCCAACGGCGATGGTCCTGCCGTATACGCGCGTGCAGAGGATGCTGGTGAGCACCAAGGCAACAGCAACAGTCCATCGCAGCGCCATTGTGAGCAGGCTGCACCGAGAGCTCTCTAAACAGTGCACAGCACAGTGCCTTTAGCTCTGGTTTGTCAATGGGCAGTAAGTGCTCTGAGAGCTCTTAGAAGGTGACTCTTTTGGTATTGATAGGCACAAGTTTGAATAGACCTGCAGTATGCGCAGCTCCCTCTCGAGCTCATATAGGCTCAAGGCACGCGTTGCGGAAAGTTTAAGGCAGGCCTATGCTCACCATTGAGCCCTAAGGTCTAAGGAGAAACACCGGTCGACTCTAGCGCAAAATACCCTGGTCACGACTCGGCGGCTGACACAAACTGTAACCGAAATCCTGGTCTAGTTGACTGGACAGGATTCCACACTAGTACTCGTGTCGTTTGCAGGAAGGTGGACGCACTGAGAACAACCTGGCAGGATGAAGACACCCCGGTCTCATTAGTACGCCGCCCTCAATTTGCGAAACGATACCAGCGATCGTACGACGTGGCCGATAGGTTTTTGACATCAAGGGAATACCTGACGCCTGTGTTGCAAGTTGGGAAGATGCATGCATTAGAATGCATGCAAAAAGGTAGGTAGAGGGTTTTCATTACCCTAGGGTTTAGCCGGCTGTAAGTCAACCTCCCTACGGGTCCCAGACAGCACATTGATAACGCAGCCTTGTTCCAGGCAAGTCATTTCCGCTGCAATACAGTCTGAGTCATATACAAATTCCCATATAACTACAACAAACCTGTTGGACACATAATGCCATAATCACTGCAGATGAACTGTATCTCAAAAGGGACCCAAACGCCCACACACGGCGGCACGCCACAGTGTACCAAACTGTTCCCATTACCTACCAAACCTAAATATATTCCCAAACTAGTATTGCCAATTGCCACCTAAAACAGGTTTAATAACCTGTTGTAGGTGTAGTTATTGATACATGGCAGAATTTAGCAAGTGCTGGGACTGTTGCCAACTCTTCACCAAAACGTTCCCAAACACTTGCTACGAGCCTACCAAGGGAGGGTCCGTTACAGCAGTGCAACCACAACAACTACATGCGACAAGTGCAAAAGACAGCGGGAGTTCCCCTTGCTGACAGCTATGCTGAGCTGCGACAGTCGGAAAAGAAAAGAAAACAAACGCCAAATCAATATCATTGCCAATGATCACATCCTAAAATGTTGTAAAAGCTGAATCCTGTCTATTGGATTCCAGTATATCAGTAATAGCTCACTCCTGGCAAAAAACATTGCCGAGGCAAAATAAAGGCTAAACATAATACCCAGCTTCCTGACATGCTCAGCATGCCTGCAGCGCTGCTGACCCACCACCAGCCGGTGGGCCCTGCGGGTTTCCGACCAGGCCTATGCAGGCATCTCCCAGTTTGGTCATGAACGCAATCAGTTCACGTGATGCCTCGATGCTCCCTGGTTCAGGAGAAGGCGCTGCTGCACCGCTTCCAATGGGAAGGGGACTGCCGGCCAACTGGGTTACCAGGGTTCCAGTTGGTGGCCTGGGACGAAGGGAAGGGCAAACACTGTTAATCTGATTATCAATCAGGAATGGCCGCTGTGTCAGCCTCCTAGGAAGTGCATTGCATACGGGCTGACAACACAATGTACCCATTCTATGCGAATGACAAACTGCGTCGGTACAGTTGTTGCAGCACTACTTCAAAGAATTGCCACTGGCATGCAGGTTATTTTCACATGCTGCACCAACCTCTGTCCTGACACTCCGTTTGCATTACATGGGATGCATCCAAAACACATGCCAGCCAAGCAACTCACCCGTTCCCTTCCTCCGACTTGGCCTGTACTCCGCTTGCAGCATACGCAATTGGGCACAGGCAAGTGGCCCGCTCCTGGTAGATTGGCAGCAGGCCCAGCCCGCAGCACAGCGTGAGCACTATGCCGTTGCTTTTGTCGCCTGTGGGGTCCTCCGAGGCAATGTAGTCCGAGCACGAGTCAAACATCTGCGTGGTCAAGGTGATCCAAGTGAGCTTGTTGCTCCTTAATCCCCTCAATGGCTTCCTGTGAGCAAAACACTAGCCTACCACCATCCATCATACATGTAACCTCGTGACAATACATGAAGCGCATTATACCATGGCGTCCTCGTCAGTGCAGTTGTGGTACATCATGCATTGCACTGCAGAGAAACTGTCTGCTATACGTTCAAGGCCTTGCTGCACAGCCTGCGCTCTGGTCCCCAGCCTCAGTAGTGAGGCCTGATGAACCCTTGCCTTTTCAAGTCTGACATCATGATTTGCAATTATATTTGGTGGTGGTAAGCCTTGCCATAACTGATGACGGTCATACAAAAAGCAGCACACAGCAATGCCTAGGAACATGGGTCAGTTCCTCTATGACATGCATATGTGTTTGGCGAAAACGGCCTGGACTCCACTCCTCTTACATACATCCTGTGGAATATCCCCAGAATCTGTGGGTTGGGCAGCTATACACTCAACATGGTCTACAGTATGTATGCCCAACGCTTCTGCTGCTCAATGCCATCCTGTCTGCCCTTACCTTGCTGTACATGTCACCGCATTTGCTGGGAAGGTGTTCCAGTGCTGGTCGGTAGTACGCCACTTGGTTGGCCCCCTGGTCTGGAGGTGCAGCCTCAGGAGCTTGTGGGGCCATGGCTGGGGCTGGGATGGTGTCTTTGCCACCTGGGGATGCCTGCAAACAGAATAAAAGTTTTTCTTTTAGTTGTTTTTCAACAAATCATAAAGATTTCTGAACTTTGTATTATGTATTTTTGGAGCGTTTTCTGGTGTTAACGTGACGTCACGGCAGTGATCATCAGGCATAGAAACAAGGCATCAACCCCAGGGCCTGCCAGGCAAATCACCACCACTGAATAAGCAGCAAGGAATGACATATCCACACTCTCTGATGTCGCCATGGACAGAAACACAAATTGTTGTTGGAAGGACGAGGGGAGGAAGCAAAGTTCCATGGCAGTTATGACTCCCTCTGGCAGCCAATGCCATTTTCTGGGCCCACAAAGAATAAAACATCCATGTTTTATGTTGAGCTACCAATGCATTGATCCAGACTCCAAGTTGTCAATCTGGCCTACCGTGCCAAAGATGTATACCTGGCCATTACCTGGTCCTGTGGCTTGCCAACATAGGCATCCCACTGGCGCTGGGTGACCATGCCTGGCTGCAGCAGCTCCGAGCAAGCGCTGTAGTCAAACCCTGCCAGGTCTAGGAATGCTAAACCCATCACCCCTGTGCAACGGCAACCACCAACATCAACACGATGGCTCAGAACAACGTTTGCAAGGCGCATCCAGCACGCGAATGGTTGCAACAGTTCGCATGGAACTGTGACTCATTGCCGCAAATTTCGACAGGCTCAAAAGGGTGTCATCAGGGTCTGCAAATGAGTCAGTCAAGTGAGAAAGAATCTACCCTCAACCCTTGGACCTTCAACACGGTAGCTGTGCAACCCTGTGTACCCATGATATCCTGTCAGCCATGTGACCACTTAATCCCCAGTCCTGAAACATGCAGGTCAAAGCGCACCAAAGTAGTTGTTGGAGGCGTCATAGGTCGCTGTAATCCGCAGCGCCTGGCCTGGGGAAACGCTGTAGGGTTCTGGCAGCAGGTCGTAGGTCATTTCAACCAGGTAGCCCTTCTCGTTTCCAGGCTCCTGTGGCGTGGTGCCGTACACCCCGCATGACTCGCATATGAGGGTGTCTGTGTCCAGGTCAAACACCCGCACACACTCTCCACCTGCACAGGGTTGGTGGTGTAAACCATACAAGACAGGCCAAAATCATGCTTTGAAAATGTTTTGGAGCACAGGCAATTTAACATGTGCTGAACGCACTACACCTCCAATAAAAACTCCATGTGGTGCAGTGCTGGCAGTCTGTACTCAAGTTTGGCATGAACACTGGAGATAGGCAGGTAGGCTGCCAACTTTTCAGGTAATCATTTCTGACTGGAGGTGAGTATTTCAAACGTTAAAGAGGATGGCTACAAATTCGGCCAAACTGAAAACAAGGACACAATTTCTTTCCTGCAGGGCAGTGAGAATATACCCACATTTGCACAAGCCAAGGCTGCAAAATGTGGAGTTCAGAGAGTAATGGTTCACAGCCACCCACCTACGTGCAGATGGGCGAAGCACCCCACGACGGTGTAGGGTTTGTCTTGAGGGCACTGTTCATCCAGGGACACCTCCAGCTCAATAGTACTATTAGCTCCCGGACCAATCTTGTAGATGTCATACTCAGTAAAACCCCTGCCACCTGACAGCACAGTACCCAAATAGTAATCAGAGTACAGCGACAATGTAATCAGCAAGCAAAAGCACATGCACATGCGGTCTGCAGGTGCTGGACGCAATACACCAACCGTCGCGGGCACATAATTGCACCACTATGGTTCTGAGATGGCCATGGTGTAGAGTTGAGAAAAAAGTGCTTTAAACAGTGCACATTACATTACTGTGTATGTAGAAACGACACCTCAGAAAGCATATAATGCTGCTGCACCTGAATGGAGGCTTATTCAGAAACAGCGTGGACCCGTAGTGAGTGCTCACAACATGTCAAGCAATGCCACTCAAAAATCCCTAGCAAGGGGCGCCATACCTGGCACATCAACAATGTAGGGCGTGACTGGTTCTAGAGCCTTGTCCATCACTGCATCTGCCATGCGGTACCGCATACTGTAGCGCAGATAGTAATCCTTGGGCAGTGCTTTCCCTGCCAAGGTTCCATTGACTGGGCAATTTCGTGCACAGAAGATTGAGCCCCCTGCTTTCTTTGCATTGTCGCCATGGCACCAGCACTCGATGCAGGGCTTGAGGGCATATTGGGGCACATCCAGGGTGTTTATGAGGTGGAGGCTGGCACGGCTGAAGGCACAAGGGAGGGCACGCGAGTGATCCTTCGTTCACTATACAAGATGGCATATGCATGATCGAGCGCAAAACAACATGGAGAGGAAAAAAGGGGTGCATATCTGCTTGTTCAAAACTGATTAGTCATGGCTGTACTGCTCTTTAACATTAACCATTGTATGATGTGCCTGGTGTGCAATTCTTTTATCAATAACACCAGCGCACCTTGAAGTGACGTAATCAGCCATGGCTGAGACGTTGTAGGCATAGGCATACGGGGACGGCAACAGTGGATAGCGACTGACGCCTCGATACTCGGCACTCACCGCCACTCCACCCAAAGTAAATCCATGGTGGATGTAAACCTGTGGCAAAGCAAGGATAGTAATAAAGCTATTTCTTTCACTTAAACTCATGCAAAGGCATTTGCGGTTGTAGAAATTCCGTATACATAAACATTTTAGTGGGAAAGTGGGCAAAGACCCATTCTGCTCCACATAACAAGATATGAGATGTATCCCACGAAGTTTGCTGCGCCATGTACTATATGGCTCTCGCAAAGGAGCTCAATCACGCATGGTCAGCAGGAAACCCACCTTTATAAATATAACCTCTGTGCGTTCCCTTTCTTTCTTTCTTATAAGAGTACACGGCAGGACTTAAAAGACAAGACATGATATTTATTAAGGAGGCGGTTTGAAGCTCAGGTCCCCATGTCGACTTCTTGGACCGCTTAAGTTCTAGGCAGGTAGCAACGGTGGCTGGTGGGGGCCCTGTACACCATCAGCTAAATGTCCACATCCATTCAACACCACAGGCGTGGGCCGCGCTAGATGCGCTCACCTCTGAGAGAGGCACGCGCCTTCCATCAGCATCCACCATATCACCAAGGATTACCCTGGAGGTGGTCACCAGGGCGCCGTCTGGGAAGGGGATAGCAACAGGCAGGTTGACCACTACATTCTGCAATGGGAAAGGCATAGCACGTCAGCAATGGCCTTTATGCAAATAAAGGCTGCATTTACTGCATATATCATGAGAATAAGGTCACGCCATTGCATAATTCGATGCAGTGACCTCAACCAGCTCGGTACAACCAAGGGATGGCATTGGATTTGCGTCTACAAAGCTTGGGGCATTGACCACTGTGTACAAAGGCTATTGAGACCCTCAGGAATTGACAACTTGTGGCGCTCAAAACAAACCGCATTTGATTCCCACATCGCTGCAGGACACAGTCTTGCTGACAGACGTACATCACCGGGTGCCAGCGGTATCCTCCCTGTGGTGCAAATCATCTCCCACTCCCCCTGATACTCTGGTCCTTCTGCACCTCCTTGCACAGCCACTGGGGCCATGCAAGTAGAAGGCTCGGACACCACAACCGAATTGCCAAGTGACTGGGTGCTGGGGCCCGCAGGCCCAGGGGGTGCTCCTGCATTAGGGTAGCTGCGTGTTAACAAACATCCTTTAATTAATGGTCCATGAAGTATCATGAACCTTGTACAAACCCCACATAAAAACCCCAGCAAGACTCCAAGTGGTGCGAGATTGACAAATAGTACAAACAACACCAGGATGGAACTGCTCCGGAGCCGATGGCGCCGCATTTGCAAGCGTGACTGCTTATCTGGCTGCATGAAATCGATACTGCTGTGAGCCAGCCGAAATTAACCAACTTGCAAAATCTCGGAAGTACATAGCACGCGGCGCACACAACTTGCAAGGGTGACAATGACCCCGAGCACGTGTTGATTTAACTAGTCCAAGGCTGGCCCTGTCTCATCCCATCACTTCTGGGCGATGTTGACCCTCTGGTTAACCAACACCCCCTTTGTATGACTAATATGCTGTACTTCAATAGCAGGCGTATCAAAACTTTGCTGCAGCACAGCAGCGCTAAGCCATTGGCAGAGTGCACCTGGCCGACTGAGCCACCCACGTATGTCCTCGTGGTCTGCAGTGGCTCAGTCAGTGGATGTAAGCACCAAATCACCACCAAGTTAACCAAGCATCCCCCACCCACCTTGTACCTCCCCAACCGTGACACTCAGTAGCATCCCTGCTAGGCAATGCGCCCCCTCGGACACCCCACAGGCAAAGTGGAAGGTCCCCCTCTTAGTGAGTGTGTAGTTGAACGGACTGGAGTAGGCGCTAGCAAGCATTTGTGCAGCGCCATCAAACCTGCAGCCAAAGCCACTCACTTACGCCACCAAACCAACGACCTCCACATTCTCAGGTTTGAGGCCAGGTAAGTTCGCTGTTTGCCGTGCAGGTCAGATGAGTGTGCTGGGAAGACATATCTCCCACTCACATATGTTGGGCTGACTTGAAACTGCTGCATATAAGCCATGGTGCATGTGCCAGTGCCATGCTTATGCGTACTCTAGTATGCACAAGTCACGCTGCGTGTGCCACTGACCTGCAGTCTGGTTTGGGGAGCAGCCACACATCATGCATGCCTGATGCCCAGTTGAACACCTGCACAGGGGAACGTTGGACAGGGACGTTGGAAACAACGTGGCACCCCAGTATCACTAAACATTTCCTGCACCCTCGAGCAGCTGCTGCTGCTTTGGGTGCAGCCCAGGCCAGGGTTTACGTAGGAGCCCACACTAGGTGAATCACAGGAGGTGATCAACAGCGCAGTTCTTGCTACAAGGCTGGATGGTGAAGCTTGAGTTAGTCTTGACCTCAACTACCAACACCTCAGTTGCCAACGCATGGTACAGCCATCCGTCCTGCCTGCCAACAAACACGCCTCCCCCCCACCTCCGGCTACCCACAAACTAAGTATTGGTGCTGTGTGGACCAAGCACGGGCAGTTGAGTCTTCTTTGGACTCACCAGAGTATCGCCCAACTGCAGGCTTAAGGGTGACGGAGGGGACCCGATCTCCCACCCCGCAGCACCTCCCACGGCGATGGTTCTGCCGTGCACGAGCGTGCAGTGGATGCCGGTGAGCACCAAGGCAAGAGCACCAGTCCATAGCAGTGCCATTGTGAGCAGGCTGCACCGAGAGCTCGCAACAGTGCACAGCACAGTCCAATCGGCTCTGGTTTGTCAGTGGGCAGGGAGAGATCTAAGAGCTCCTCCAAGGTGACCTTGGAATAGACTATTTCGGTATCAATGGACAGAAAATTCAGTAGACCTGCAGTGCGCGCAGTCCCCTCGAGCACACCAGTGGAAGTCGAACATTAGGCTGCCTCGCGTAGCGTTTACAAAAGAGAGTAGGCTCAAGCTCACCAACGACGCTACAACCGATTAAACCGGTCTACAGACAAACACCTGGGAACGGCTATTACGGCTCGGCAGCTTATCACAAACAAGATACTGTGATCACAAGACAAGTAACCTAAGGTCCACGATGCCCAAATTTAGTGTCTGCCTATACGACTGTCCACAGTCGTGTCCTTAGGAAGGTGCCAGGCCCACTAAGAACAGCCTGGCAGGATATCGGCAACCCAGGTGCTGTAGCGCGCCGCCCTCAACGTACAAAACGATACCAGCGGTAGTGGCAGCAGTGTTCAAAGGGCAACTTAACGCCTTTTATCGCAGGCTGTTCGGCACAAGGTTGGCCAACGATGCATGCATGTCCGACATGACTTGGGACTTGAACCCTCCCGAAGGGTCTGGCCATATTGGCGCCAATTTTTGCACAACTCTTACATCCTGTTTTTCTCTCCGTATTGCTGTCCTTGCTTTGGGTTTTGCTCTGGTGCCTGTCCCTGCCCCTGCCTCTTTCCTCTTCCCTACCATTGGGTTTCCTCTCTCTATTTTGTTTGGCTGCCGACATGCGCAGTTTTAGATCCCTGTGTACCACCTACATCCTTTCAGGGCTTTGTATCCTTTCCACTTTGAGAGTTCGCTAACCTCTGTGTGCATATTCGAGCTTCTGTACTATATTACCATTGCCATTAACGGTATAGAATATGGCTTTTGTAAGCACTTATCTACGTGGCACGCCATGCTTTGACTGCACGCATCGTGGTGCCCATTTGCAAAATAGGTGCCAAGTCTTAGGTTCATGATTATATAGGTGCCTAGTCCCATATTTGTTGACCTAATTCAATAGTGTGCTTTTGATACCACCTCATATATAAACATGCAGGCTATGCATCGCAAGCATAGTTCACTAAGTTTCATTTTATCATCGCCCAAACATTCCAGGTCGATGATATGTCTCAATTGAGTGCATGGCAATGCAATGCGCAAATCAAAAGTCTCCAAATTGAATATGCTACCTCACACTCATAAGTAAGCTGCAATACATATTGTACTGCATTATGCCATACATTTGCCGATAAAGCAGCTTGCACTGCAAAAGTTTTACAACATTGCGGCCACAGAATTCTCAGAAGGTCACTGCATTGCATTTGCTGAAGTCCTAGACTTTATGGTCAATGCGACCGCCTAATATCATGTATACGGCATTGCTAACAAAATGCGCCAGGATAGAGTAGTAAAAATAGTAACCTGTAACATTTCCAGTATTGAAATTTTTTCTTTCTTCGTGATCGTATCAGAGATGACTAACTGCAACTAATCTTCAGTACGATAGGTATGGTACCACGTTCTTAACATGAAATTTACTCTCCTGCCGCAGGTTTCAAATCCTAGTCTGTGCTCTAAAGCTATATCATATAGTCAATACCAACACAGATTGGAATGCAACGTAATTCAAGAATTCCCAATCTCAAACTCGGCAATCTCAAGAGTGAGCTGGATATATGGATGTACACACCTCCAGGCTTTGGGCAAACACCCGAGCGCACAAGCAGTTGCACACAAATTGCAAGTGAAATGGTTTATGAACTGTCCCCAGTCACCCTGCACCTTTCACACAACATTCACTGCGGGCAGGCAATCCTCATCATGACCGTGCCGTGATGACAACAACAATGATCAGTGACCTGGCTCAGGACCGTACCGCTTGCCGTCGAACGCCACAAATTTGACTGATGCCAATGTGAGCTCTCAATCCTGTGACAATGATCAACATGCTTGCAAAGACGCCGACCCCTTGGCGGCCGGGGGTCCCTGGATGACATCGCTGTTTCCAAACAGGTCCAGGCACGCATCTCCCATACGGCCCATGAACTCCAAGAGCTGTGCTTCGATGCTGGAAGATCCACTGGGTGAGGGGCCAGTGGCAATGCTATCCCCAGGGGAGGGGCTGGCAACCATCTTGAATGCAGCTGGTTGCCTGTCATAACAAGGGGATTAGCCTAGCAAAATGTGAGGTTGAATCATGAAGAAGGGCCGTGTCTTATGTGCCTTGCAAGCCAGCATGCTCCTGCAGGCTACGAATCTTAAGCTAGGAGTACCCACTAGGCTAGAAGTACACAAGGTACACACTGTACTGCACAGACCTCGTACTAAGCAAAGGCAGGTCAATTGTATGCTATGCCAGTCCTGGCATGATGACAATAGCCAGGTTGGGGCTGAACTGCACAGCCTTAATAATCCATTCACTGCAACATGCGAAACCAGTCAGTAACGGTTGGTAAACTCCCGGCACTTCCAATTCCTCTGAATGGCATGCATCAGCCACAAGCCTCCCCAACCCACCCATTTGCTTCTGATTGGGCCTGTACTCCCTTTGCAGCGTACGCAATTGGGCACAGGCAGGTGGCCCGCTCCTGGTAGATTGGCAGCAGCCCCAGACCGCAGCACAGCGTGAGCGCAACCGCGTTGCTTTTGCCCCCCAAAGGATCTTCGATGTAATCGGAGCAGGAATCAAACATCTGCATTGGCGGTATTGCGGAGGTTAAATGCAGCCTGATTTGGTTTTCTATCTCTTCCCCATAATTTGCAAATGTTTGCTTGTATCAAATCAACCACCGGCTATCTCATATGATAATTGCTGAAATAACCAGAAAAGAAAAAACAACCGCGACAAGAAATGCAAGGACTGCAGCAGGTGTGGTATACCCTTTGATGTCGATAGACAGAGTGATAAAACTTTACACAAAGGAATATTTATGCCCTGGCATAGTTATGTCTTTGCCACCCTTTGAACGCATTCAAATACCTTCCCTTACCGTTGCATACATAGCACCGCATTTTAGGGGGAGGTGAGCCAATGCTGGCTGGTAATAGCCCACTAGACTGGCTCCTGGTGCTGGAGCAGCAGCAACAGGAGCTCCTGCCGCATTGTCCCCACCTGGACCTGGGGATAACTCTGGGGGGGATGCCTGCAAAGCTGTTAATTTTAGAAAGACGCCAATGACTGAAAACATAGCAACCAGGTGTAAATCCTGATGTGCGGTCAAGTACATTGTTACCCATTGAGGTACAGGGACAGGCATACCTCCTGATGCAACGATGTCAAGCCAAGATGAGGATAGGGACATCTGCCATGGTCATACTTTGATGCCAAGCCACAGACTACTTGTAGCTTCCATCCCTTGAGTCCTAAAAGGACAACCCTTGGAAGCCTGGTCCCTACCTGTTCCTGTGGGTTGCGAGCAACAGCGTCCCACTGCAGCTACGTTACCAGCCCAGGCAGCAGCATATCAGGGCAAGCCCTGTTATCAAACCCTGCCAGATCCATCACTGCAACAGCCATCACCCCTGCGCAATGCCAACAGAAGCATCAGCAATTGCAGTGCTTGGCAGCGAGGTGCATCCACAGGTTGTGTCACCGTATTTTGTTGCAGACTAAATAGGCATCGGAGTGTGCTGTAGTTATAGAGTTTGCAACTACTGTAGGTGATTTATAATGCAGCTGTTGTACCCATGATGCCATGCTGTTGTGTTATACAATACATGCCTGAAGAGTGGCAAAGGTCATGCGCTCTGGGAAGACTGCACATGCAATGCACGCAATGCAGCCTTATTGGCTTGGAAGCCCTGTTAATGATCATGCCATTCGTTATGTGGTCTTTGTTTTACACCACTTGTGTAGTTGCAAATTCTATTTAATTTCGTTTCAATTCATTAAGAGGTCCGGGCCTTGAACCCATGCAAGCCTGCTATGCATCACCACATGCCGATTACACATGAACCATACACACAGTAAGGGTAAAAGCGCACCAAAGTAGTTTTCCAAGGCGTCATACGTTGCTGTCAACCGCAACGCCTGGCCTGGAAGAACCCTGTAGGGTTCTGGCAGCAGGTCGTAGGTCATTTCAACCAGGTAGCCCTTCTCGTTCCCTGGTTCTTGTGGCTTTGTGCCGTACACCCCGCATGACTCGCATATGAGGGTGTCTGTGTCCAGATCAAACACACGCACACACTCCCCACCTGCACAGTGTTTGCTGGTGTGAACCATACAAGACAGGCCAAAAACTACCTCGCTTGAACGCACTCTCTGCACGGCATTGTTGGGATCAAATTATAAGCAACTAGCACAACAACCTTTCAGGACTTTTGGCAGTTATTCCAGGGAAACAGAAGTACCAAATCGCAGAAAACTTTCATTGTAGCCCGGTATGAAACTTCCTGTATTATCACATGGTTACACACGCAGCTCTTAGAAGGGATTCAGTAACATCCGCGGGATTGGCCTGGGATCCAAGACCATGCAGGCAACTTGAAAAGCTGAAACCCAGCGTTGTTATTACCCATAGCTTCTAATAAATTTTCAACATTCACTCAGGGAACCATTCCACAAAGGAAATTGATGCAACACGTTCATTTACATTCACAATGCACACACGCACCAAACATTACAGGCTGCAAGATGCATTGTTAGGGATATCCTATACACATATTTTTCCAAACGTTCTCAGAAGATTTACCTATGTGAAGATGGCCAAAGCAGCCCACGATGGTGTAGGGTTGCTGTTGGGGGCATTGTTCATCCAGTGACACCTCCAGCTCGATGGTGTTGTTTGCGCCTGGTCCAACCTTGTAGACGTCATACTCAGTAAACCCCCTGCCGCCTGATCAGCACAGGATCAACAGTAATCAGTGTACATTTGAGAGAATGAATGTGCATTACTTGTAAATTCGGTTGCCTATTATTGGCTTGGCTGCAGGTTCACAGCCTTGAAACACATGGTGTACCAACGCACACATTGTTGTTGGATTGTTGCACGACGAGGTTGGGTGGTGCAGCAACAGTTATGGGAATGGCGACACTCAAGTTGAGAAATTACGTGAAGCCAAACAACGGCTCGATCATGTGTACTACGTCGATTTGACAATGCGTTGCCTGTTACTCCTGTGCCTGCTGCAGCAGGAACATCAGGTGATGGGGCAAGATCCTGGCAGTGGGCAGGCAATTGCAGCAGTCTAATGCTGATGCCGATTGCAATGATTGGGCAAACAGCACCAATGCAGAGGCAAATTGTAAGCACCGATGTGACCTTTGAGATGAGACTAGCATGTACATGAGCATGCTATATGGTGGACCCTCGCAAGGGTTATCAAATCCATACCTAGCACGTCAACAAGGAAGGGTGTGACTGGTTCCAAAGCCTTGTCCATCGCAGCATCCGCCAAGCGGTACCGTGTAGTGTAGCGCAGGAAATAGTCATTGGGCTGGGTAGACCCTCCCAATGGTCCATCAACCGTGCAATTTTGGGCACAGAAGATTGAGCCTCCTGCCCTCTTTTTGTTGTCGCCATGGCACCAGCACTCGATGCAGGGCTTGATGTTACTTGGCGCCACATCTATGGTGTTTATGAGGTGGAGGCTGGCACGGCTGTAGGCACATGAGAGGGCATGTGAGTAATAATTTTCCATGCCACAAGGGCACCATAATTCATGTTTGGATGTGACTGAGAAGCCATATGGATGCACCATCAGTGCAACAGTTCATGTTTCCCACACTGTGCGTTGCAAGACTCTTACGATAATCATTGTTGGTACTATGAGCTCATTTATGCACGACTGCATGCGCATGACATGCACATCCTTCAACCAATCAAGCAAAGCACCTTGCCGTGGCATAATCCTTGATGGCTGAGACGTTGTAGACGTAAGCAAACGGAGGTGGCAAGGGAGGGTAGTTGTTGATGCCTCGGTACTCTGCATTGAGGGCAACTCCGCCCACACCAAATCCATGGTGAATGTAAACCTGTGGGGCAAGCAAGGAGGGGCCCTGTACTCAGTGAACATTGCCCTTGCTTGAACTCCTCTCAATCACATGACTTGGGCCAAGGGCGCACAGGTCGAATGGTTTGTAGCCTAAATAAAATATAAGTGTGGGCAATTGTTTTATAGAAATCTGGCTACAAATGTCTACGTCATCCGATTCATGAAAAAGATGGAAAAATGAGCTTATAGTGTCACAATTGTTACTGACAGTGACAATGCTAACAACTGTTGCTCAATTGTGGGTACCATTGACCGCCGTGACAACTGACCCAACTGGAACCAACAAGAGGCCCACCTTTGCAAATGCTTATCATGATGGACCATAAAATGACAGGAATATTTCAAAAACTTTCACTTCAGCTCCACAGCAATACCGCACTGGTAACGCTCACCTCAGAGAGCGGCACTTGCCTTCCATCAGCATCCACCACATCAAACATAATGGGCATGTCCATGGTGACCAGCGCAACATCTGGGGAGGGGATGGCAAGCGGCAGGTTGACCACAACGTTCTACAGTGGAATAAAGGCATGTAAGCATCGCTGGTTGTGCACATGACAGGGATTGGTGGTTTGGCCCAAATAACTTTCTGATGCAAGGAATTTGTTAATAAAATAATAATTTACTTACTATGTTGATCAATGTTTAATTATCAAGTAAATGTCAAATAAATGGTAATTGACACCATGATACATGCCAGCATTTTGTATATCTTGCTGTGTACCTCCATTCCCAGCAGAGTTTGCATTCTCAAGTTGGTGAGAACCTCAAAGGCTTGGACCACTGACTGGACAGACCTTTAAAATTGTAATACACAAGATGGCACCCAAACACATTTGTCTGAGCAGCACTGGAAACAGGTAAACATGCTGACACACGTACTTCACCCGGACCCAGCGGTATACTCCCTGACTGACAAGTAATCTCCCACTCCCCCTGCTCCTGCAGCTGGTTGCGCTGGGCTTGATCACGTGCTCCCGTTGCCACTTGTGGCACAGGAATGGGTGGTAGACAATTGGCAGGCTTGGTAAGCAGCAGCGAGTTATTAAAAGCAGGTGCCTGGGTGGTGGGGCCCTCGGACGGCAAGAGCTCACTATGTCCACCTGCAATGAGGCAGGTGGATGGTGATAATCACGTCATTGCTGCAAGAAAGTTGCAAAAGGTTTGCCAAGATTGTCTAGTAGAGCGGGGTAGTGCACCATGTAATGGTAGCTGTGCACCTAGGCTGGAGGTAGGGATACGCAAGGGAATAACCAACCTCCAAGGTCGCCTCGGTCACTGTGTACGTAAGATGAGGCGCGTACCTGCCTATCTGGATCTGGCTGCACCATAAGTGAATGAACATGGACTGCATGCGACTGCAACTGAGCAACCCATGTCTAAGAATTGTCCTACAAAGACAGTTCTCTGATTGAAGGACTTGGATGTATGCATCTGCCCAAAGCACCTTTCCTAGCACACTTTCCTAGAGCGCTATATATATGCACGCATCTCCACCCATGGGACTCTATAGGGGCCATACAAGTGCGCCATGTGCATGCACCTATGTACCACATGCGAGCATCGCCACCCACCTTGTGGCTCTCTAACCGTTACACTCAGCAGCATCCCCGCCAGGCAGTGCGCCCCCTTGGACACCCCACATGCAAAGTAGAAGGTGCCCTTCTGGGTGAGGGTGTAATTGAAAGGGGTGGAGTAGGCGTTAGCAAGCATCCGTGCAGCGCCATCAAACCTGCAGCCAAAGCCAGTCAATTGCATCAATGAGCAAAGCAGTACCTTGGGTAATTACTTATAACAGTACATTGAGGGTGTATATGGTAGGGAGAACAGGAGAACTTTTCACGAAATCCTCTTTCTAATCAATGCGCCTGTTCAAGGATAGTCTGCGTCGGGTTGTTTTTGTTTTTTTGTATAGGGGGTATCATCAGGGTCTGGCACACAGCGACCAGTCAGCTAAATCTGGCAAGTGGCGTACGCAGAAGCAAAATATATAACCAAGCATTTCTGTTCTCGCATCTGAAAGGATGGTGTTGACCGTGGCGCCGTGCACTGGTGCAGCAGCAAACACTGACAAGGTTTGTGGTGACCTGAAATCATTGGCTC
This sequence comes from Heterotrichella gracilis, assembly GCA_032358255.1. NCBI lineage: Eukaryota > Xanthophyceae > Tribonematales > Xanthonemataceae > Heterotrichella > Heterotrichella gracilis. The sequence goes on from JAULBX010027827.1 coordinate 111,058, forward strand.
AAGCCAACTGGCGGCACATGTGACTGACCCGCAATTTAATGAGACTCATACCAGGATGCACTGACAGTGTGACACTGAGCTGCATCTTAGTGTGCACAAGCCACGGTGCACCTGGTGGCACTGACCTGCAGTCTGGTGCGGGGAGCAGCCACACGTCGTGCATGCCTGATGCCCAGCTGAACACCTGCGGATGGAAGAGAGTCAAGTTGTGGCACCCAGTACCTGCAAATTGCAGCAGTCACAGAAGCTACTTTGATCGAAAGGGTGCAGCCCAAGACGGCATGTCAGTGCATTGCTCAAGGTGAGGGCGCCCATGTGGGTCACAAGATTTGAGGCCATCAGCAGATTTTTTGCCAAAATTTAAAGGCTACAGGATGGTCAAGCTGGTGAAGGTAATCCCAACCTCATGATCACTTGCCAAACCCCAGTTGCCATTATTTATCCAGTGTATGGTACCGTAATGATTAGGTACTGCCATATGGAGGCATATTGGATGCCTGCCCGGCAGTGACTGGCAACCACACCTCACCCCACCCCTAAGTGCCCACGCAGTATATGTGGGCCATATGGACCATGCACGGGCAGTTGAGTCTCCCCAAAACTCACTAGAACGTCGCCCGTTTGCAGGCTCAAGGGTGACAGTGGGGACCCGATCTCCCACCCCGCAGCACCCCCCACTACGATGGTTCTGCCGTGCACGCGCGTGCAGTGCAGGCTGGCGAGTACCAAGGGAATAGCAACAGTCCAGCGCAGTGCCATTGTGAGCAGGCTGCACCGCGAACAACAGCGAACAACACGATAGTCAGCTCTGGTAACAAGCGGACAGGGAGAGCTCTTTCAAGGTGACTCTGTCCGTGTCAACTGCGAGGGCAGACTCTCTGCCATAGAACCTGTGTAGTACCGACTGTCAGTCTGATAACGACACCCCGGTGCTCAACAGCACTAGTGCGCCGCCCTCAACGTTGTAGTAAAAGTACTTGTACAGCGATACCAGCAGTGGTAGCGACCGATATTCAACACGCCTCTTGGTTGCGTTAAGTTGGAGGGGATACTACCAGCCTGACAGCGTGCAAAGAAGGTAAGCATGAAGGTGGGCCCATAGTTAGGGTTTAGCCGAAATTCCATTAGGGTTTCGGTCAGCACAGTGCCAAGAAAGGGGACGTCTGAACAGGGGCGGAATCCAATTTCAATTAGCGTCACCACCCTGAGGGCACCAGACAGAAATGCAGCCTTGTTCAAGACATGTCAACTCCAAGCAATTGGTGCAACTATGTGTTGCTTTGGAATCAAATACACATTCCATTTTGTTTTTTACCTACATGCCTACAAAGGTTGATTGCTGGACACATTGCGCCTTGCGCCTTGCCAAGTGACTCAATAATTGCAACAACCACACCATGACACACAAAACCACCTGGTGCATTCTAGCTAGACAGGTCTATTCTAAGCCTAGTGCAAGTGACTCAAGTTGGGTGAGTTGCAGTCCCCCTGATGATTGAGATCAGAAATTCAACCTATTAGTATTCATGCCGCCAGGGGTGTACCCAGTAAAAACACCATTCCAATATCTGATGTATTATTGCATTAGTACGCATTCAGCTATAATGAATATTGTGAAATATGTAAATATTGTGGAATGCTTGACATTCAGGAAAGCAATACCAGCACAATACCTGCAGCAGCAAGATTTGTCATGCAAATGCGCAATGGGCTGACCAGAGCCAGTTATAACTTGACCAACATATCTTGATACATTAATGTGGCCTCTCACCAAAGACGTCTACTTTCTGAGCTATTTCCAACACCAAAATTGGATCCATGGAGCCGTCTGCAATGGCACTGATCATGATGCACATGCATACATGGCATTGGCATTCTTGATCAGCACGTCAGTGCCTGCGATGTTAATGACCCACTGGCACCCGGGAATCCCTGTGCGTTTCCAACCAATCCCAGGCACGCATCTCCAATGCGAGCCATGGTCTGCAGGAGCTCAACCTCTATTCCCAAAATGCCACCAGGGGATGGCGCAGTGGCAGTACCTGCTCCAGGGAGAGGACTGCCAGCCTCCTTGGATGTAGCTGACTGCCTGTGGGAAGGAGGGCAGCAAAGTTAAGAACAGCCTGCCAGGTACTACCATGTTGCGCAAGGCAGCAAGCTGTGCTTATGGAATGTCTTTGTGTTGGTAAACTGTTTACGGTTTAGGGTTACATTATAATGTCAGCAGGCCTGCGCCTCCTACACAGGTACACCTTGGGGACCACGGGTACATGCAGCCACAGGTCTGTTTGCACTGGCGCCCACAAGCAGCCGCACAGCGCTTGCGCATACATGTCCAAATAATAATACGTCACATGCATTTGCTGCAGCAAAGTCTGACTGTTTACAAATCTTGATTTGTCCAGTCACTAACTGCAGGCTGCTCATTGCATTCATATAACTCAGATGTCTCTCGACAAGTTCTGAAGCCTGTGCAACCTACCCATTTGTTGCAGCTGCTGGGGCCTGTCCCCCATATGCAGCTCGGTCAATTGGGCACAGACAGGTGGTTCGCTCCTGGTAGATGGGCAGCAGCCCCAGAGCACAGCACAGCGTGAGGTCAAGCCCAGCGCCACTGACTTGGTTCCCCAATGGGTCTGCTCCAAAGTACTGGGAGCATGAATCAAACATCTGCAACAAGGATGTAGTGGTAAAATTAGTAAACAGGAGGGCAATGCATTTCTCTGTGTTAATTTCCTCTTTGTTATGTCCCCTTCCTTAACCAACACGCCTCTGTAAGGACAGGCTGCATTGTTTGAAGGTTGTATTTTTATTTGCATCCAGAGTTATGCAAGTGGCTTCATTTCTTGATCACTTGCTTGGGATCATGTCCCTGTTGAATGCAAAATTGCAAGAAGCCAGCTTCCCACAAGTCCAACTCTGTGACAGAGTCTGACCCCTATCATGACTGGGGAGTAAAAAATATAATCACAATCTGCAACATCATGCAACTTCATGGAACCCCTGAGGGCACCTACACATTTGCCACTCAGATAACCGTTTTGCAACCCAATTGCATCCTTCCCCTTACCTTGCCATACATGTCGACGCAGGTGGTGGACAGGTTGACCAGCGCAGGTTGGTAGTACCCCTCTAAGCTGGCTCCTTTCGTTGGAGGGGCTGCCTCAGGAGCTTGAGCAACCATGGTCCCACTAGACCCAGGACCGGGGACTGGGGTGCTGCCTTGGGAGGATGGATTCAAAGCCTTCTAGAGAAGACAAACAACAACAAAAATATGAGTAAGAAGCATGGTAACCAGGCATTTCTACCCAGCTGAAGCATTCGAGCAACTCAGTTTACTGAGGCACGGTGTGTTGAACATTGGGTACTTTGTTTATACACAGCAAGGCTCATGGGGCATCCAGTTGACTGCACTAATCCACGCTGCGCGCAAGACTGCGGTGCCTCAGGGAAAGCCTTACTCTACAATGTCACTGGCATCAATGACGTAGGTTGAAGCAGATGCACAACATCTGAGATACTGAGGGAGGCAGAATGTGTGGAAATGTGGATGGTTCCTTCCAGCCGCGTAATGTGCTTGACAATGTGACATGTAATGATGCATATTCATGCCTGGCTGATGCTTACCTCTTCCAGTGATGTGCGCACAACACCATCCCACTGACGCTGAGTCACCACTCCTGGCTGCAGCAGCTCAGTGCAAGCGCTGTAGTCAAACCCTGCCAGGTCAATCAGCACGACAGCCATCACCCCTGCAGAATTGCCATGACCAGCATCAGCAACAGGAACATTAATCCACGGCACAGACAAAGATGCCTCAAGTCACAATGCGTCCACCATTCATTGGTGTGCATATAATATAGACTGCTTACCAGACAGTAAGCAGTGGCCATTATAATCTAGCCTGCTTTTCGTCACTGGGACACCCCAAAATTCAAGATGCACAGCAGAACACCCAGACACACTACAGGATGGCCGTTTGCAATTTTTTGGTTGACACTTTGTTTCAATGGCCTTGATGACTCCACACCATACATACCCTGCCCATGCTGATGCAGTCCAAAGTCAAACAAATTTGCAAATCTGGGTTCTTATGGACCAAGCGCACCAAAATAGTTGTTTGAGGCGTCATAAGTTGCTGTCACCCGCAGCGCCTGGCCCGGCAAAACCCTGTAGGGTTCTGGCAGCAGGTCGTAGGTCATTTCAACCAGGTAGCCCTTCTCGTTCCCTGGCTCCTGTGGCGTGGTACCGTACACCCCGCATGACTCGCATATGAGGGTGTCTGTGTCCAGGTCGAACACACGCACACACTCCCCACCTGCACAGTGTTTGCTGGTGTGAAACAACAACAACAACAAACTGAAAGCTGTGCTGTCTGTTCTTAAACAGGTGTGTGGTTCAGGCAGAGGAGATTGCAAGAGGATGCAGTGCCCTATCAATGGTGTTGGAAAGGTGCGTCCCTATCGATAGCCATTGATGAGCCATGCTGGGACAGTGATTAAAATCCTCTCAGGCAGGATTGCATGTTTATGGGGTAGTCAGAATGACTGTGACAAGGGGTTACCTCTTTCTACCCACTCACACTTCAAAGCACGTACAGAAAGCATTGTCTTCACAGTAGCATGCATCGCAACATCGCAAAGGCCTCACCTATATGCAGATGGCCAAGGCAGCCCACGATGGTGTAGGGTTGCTGTTGAGGGCATTGTTCATCCAGTGACATCTCCAGCTCGATGGTGTTGTTTGCGCCTGGACCAACCTTGTAGACGTCATACTCCGAGAAACCCCTGCCACCTGATGAGAGCAGATATCAGTTTTTCAGATTTCAGTTGTAGTGTACATCACCAGCTTTGGCCAGCAATTGTATGTAGCCAGCTCTCATGTATGACAGTAGAAGCATATCTCACGTATGACACTAGAAGCAGCTGCACTAGAAAGGGGTTCATATTGCATCAGGTGCACTGTGCATTGTAAAGCTGCAGGGCATTTTGCTTGCTTGACGAGCATTGCGATTGCGATTTCCACTTGCTCTGCAGGTGATCATCATGATCGTAATTGAGAAACAAAATACGTAAGTGCGTTGGATACTAAAAAAGGATACCAAGATCCATACCTGGCACGTCCACAATAAAAGGCGCAACAGGCTTCAGAGCTTTGTCCCTCACCGCATCTGCCAAGCGGTACCGTGTACTGTAGTGCAGGAAGTACTCCTTGGGCTGTGCAAACCCTGCTAGGTTTCCATCAACTGTGCAGTTTTTGGCGCAAAAGATTGAGCCCCCAGCCTTACTCGCATGATCGCCCTGGCACCAGCACTCGATGCAGGGCTTGATGTTACTTGGAGCCACGTCCAGGGTGTTTATGAGGTGGAGACTGCCACGGCTGAAGGCACATGGGAGGGCACGTGAGTGATCGGCCAAAATAGGCAGTAAGTGTGCTTCAGCTCACATACAATAGATCGAGCACATCATACCAGAGCAAAGCCTCACTGCGGCAATGCCATGCAATGAAAGCAATGTCGTGCAAAAAAAAACATTTTGAGATGACTCAGAGTAGCCATAATATGACAAACATGCAGGGCAGACAAGTGTCCAGCCTGAGGTATGTAACATATATAACATGTGCATGCATCAATGGTTTATCAGTGCAAGGTGTCCTTCACAGGCCGTTCCCTCAGCAGGCCCACCAGCATGACATGCGTACATATCCTTTCACCAAAAACGGCAACGAACCTTGAAGTGACAGATTGCTTGATGGCTGAGACATTGTAGACGTAGGCAAACGGGGGCGGCAGCGGAGGGTGGTTCTTGATGCCTCGGTACTCAGCATTGAGCGCAACCCCAGCCACACCAAATGCATGGTGAACGTAAACCTGTGGGCCAAGCACATGCTACATGTCAGCTAGCTGTCAAGTTATGATTGCCGCAACTGACCTCACCAGTGGGCCCCAACCACCAGCAGGCCAAATGATGATGGGCCCCACCCACCAGCTGCCAAGCGATGATGCAGTTTGCAGCTGCAGCTCACCAATAAGCTCCAACATCCCATTGCATATGCAAGATCAACCATGATGTCAGATGGAGTCCAGTTTGGCATGGCTGGAATATACCTATTAGACCTTGACTAATTACAAAGCAATACCACATTGGTAATACTCACCTCTGAGAGCGGTACAGGTCTCCCATCAGCATCCACCAGGTCAAACGAGACGGCTCTGGATGTGGCGACCAGGGCGCCACCTGGGTAGGGGATAGCAAGTGGCAGGTTCACCACAACGTTCTACAGTGAAAAACACATGCATGTCAGCATCATGTCAGTATCATACACTGGATGTTGATGCACAAGAACCAGAGGTGGATTTAATTCACAAGAATGTTAGACACAGGTGCGATATTTAGATACCACATGACATGTTATGCGCAGAAACAAGTCCACCTCCAAGAGTGTAGAATGCTTTGCATCCTGCAACAGCCTCCGTCTGTTGCAATTATGTTGCATGCGGCAGGAAAAGTATTATTATGGTGTTCAAATTGCGCTTTAATCACAACGCTTGGGTCACACCCGCCGAGGTCCGATCACCAGAGCCAGATCCACGTGGATAAGCCGGGCCATTTGAACGAATGACTTCAAAACACAGCACAGCAATGATTGTGAATGTATTTGTATAGGAACCCTTTCTTGCAAAATGTTACTGTCTTGCTTGCTGACAGACGCACCTCACCGGGAGCCAGCGGTATCATTCCTGTGGTACAGGTCATCTCCCACTCCTCCTGGTCAAAGAGTCCCACTGCAACTCGTTTGGGGGCCATACAACTAGCAGGCTCGGAGAGCAGCAGTGAATTGGAGAGCGGCTGATTAATGATTGCCTCGGCGGGGGAAGCAGGCCCACTGGGTCCTCCTGCAATGGTCCAGATGCACTGTCGATAACCTATACAGCTTGTAGACCTTGAGCCGCAGAAAATGTGCAAGGGTTGCCTCTGGTAGAGCTAAGTGGCATGAGCACAGTGTGCAATGCTCTAAACGCCTGGTGTCCTCCAGCTGACTAAACTTTTGGATAGGCACTGGCGATGATCCAGTCCCCACCGCCCAAGGCCGCTGATCTGATATTCAATCCAGATATTTACCCAGAGCAAAATATTTGATTGCACCCACCTTGTCCCTCCCCAACCTCCACGGTGAGCAGCATCCCAGCTAGACAATGCTCCCCCTTGGACACCCCGCAGCCAAAGTGGAAGGTGCCGCGCTGGCCGAGCGTGTAGTCGAAAGGGGTGCCATAGGCATTGGCAAGCATCCGCGCAGAACCGTCAAACCTGCAGCAGAGCACGTCAGCTGCACATCAAGCAAACATTACTTTGAGTTACAAAAACAGTACACTAGTCCCCTAAACTTAGGGTATTTACAAGAGACTGGCTGGCACGGCGCAAAGCATCCAGTTGTCAGGGTCAGCTGAACCTGTCACGTGGCGCACAAAGAAGCCAAGCACGGACCCAGCGTTAGGCAGCTGTTGGCCACATGCATGCAGCATACACAAAGAAGCTTCTGTGTTGACCTGGATTTTCGCGCCAACCGGTGCCATGAATGACAGACCCACACTTCGGTTTAAACACACCAGGATGCGAGTATCAGTGACCTGTAGTTTGGTGTGAGCAAGTCAAGGTGCATGAGCCACTGACCTGCAGTCTGGCGCGGGGAGCAGCCACACGTCATGCATGCCTGATGCCCAGCTGAACACCTGCAAGACCCATGTGGCATGTGGGCACATTTGTGTGCAACGCGACTAGAGAAACCCTGCTACAACAACCCAATGGCAGCACAGGAGAAGTACAAGCAACAGGTTTGAACGCCCAGTTGCAACAGTTGTGCACATCGTGGAGGCACTGAGATGGAGGCGCTTACCAGTGGCAGTGCTGGTCCTTTTAATAACTATGCATACCGGTAACCGGCAAAGGGCTGGCTTGGCATAGTAAGTGACCCAAAGCCAGTGTATTACAACGATCCCAAGGCCAGTGTAGTGTGTACTGTTACTGTCTGGCAAGCGCTTGCATATGCATGGTATATGGCATGGGCGGTCCACCCATTCCTGTCGTTGTCACCTCAAGGGTTTGTGAAGCTTACCAGAGTATCGCCCATCTGTAAGCTTAGGGGTGACAGTGGGGACCCGATCTCCCACCCCGCAGCACCCCCAACGGCGATGCTTCTGCCGTGCACGCGCGTGCACTGGAGGCTGGCGAGCACCAAAGCAACAGCAACAGTCCATCGCAGTGCCATTGTGGCCAGGCTTCAACCAGGTGCTTCTTAGAAGACGGCTCTGCTTTCAACTTTGCACTACTTGTCGATGTTGTTGAGAGCTTCGAGTCCACACGTTGAGCACCAGCTTGAGCTGCACAGACGACATGGCGCGCTTTCGATTCAGCAGGTTGTGGGTTATTGTATGTGGCTTGTAAACGTGGCGTGCCTGGATCTAGCTGGAATCGGGTGGACAGGAAACCTTATGGGCATTGAGTCGTCTACTGGGCAACGAGTCGACCATTGGGCGTTAGCTGCTGACAAACAAGACTACCACTCGTGGTAGGCCTTGGCAAACGTTTGGGCCCACACTCTTACTTCTTATCGCTTTAAACTACCCATACGTACGATGATACACCGCCACAGCCTCGGTTCTGACGGTGGCAACGGTGGCAGTGGTGTCTGCAGGCAGGCCGGTGCCCATATATCTCCACTGCCAAGTATCAAGTCCATGTGACAGGCTGTACATGTGTCAGTCACACGGTGCTCACAATGCGCGACCTACTGACTTGCAATACGGCGTTAGCGGTGCCGTGTATCGTTACACAGTCTAAAGGTACTTAGACAGCATATCTTGCCAGTGGGAGGGCACTGCAAGTGGCACTTGACCTTCGGATGCATGCATGCCAATTGGTAAAAATCTGGCAGTGTAGGGTTTTGGATAGGGTTTAGCCCAAGTACGGTTCCAAGCTCAGGTGCGGGGTTCATCGGGTTGGAGGTACATACTAGAAACCAGTGGCACCTCCCATTTCCCAGCAATACCTGTACGTATCCCTTATAGCAGCCGCCACTTTCGGGCAAGGCCTTCACTCGTTGCAACGTTGGTGCAGGGCGTGCGCCGAATACCCCTGACACTGCAACCCTTGAGCGCTCTATTTGGGTGCCCATTAAGGGGTTATTTGCTAAGGTCGCACCCTCTTATTTTCAGAGGGTGGAGCTTGGCCCTTATAAGATGGCTTTCACCGGGCCGGAGACTTCCGATGTTCCACGAGATGCAGTCTACATGGCTCTGTTCGTGCTGCTGCTGCCCTTGATACGGCTAGTCTTCAACAAAGCGTTTGCTGAGGTGCGTTTTTAAGCAGGGGTGTTCGCTTTCACTGCGGGTCGTGACATTATGCGGCTTAGTGAGCGCATGCCCTGGCAACCTAATGCTGTTGTTGTTGCAGCCCCTGGGCAAACGCCTCCTTTTCCCACCAAAGAAGTCAGATGATCCCCCAACTATTGTTGATCTGGTGAAGCTTGGAAAGTTCCAAGGTAATCCTTGCCGCTTTGTTATTCCTGCTGAACAAAATGTCTGTGGGTGTCTTGTTGGGCAATTTTAAACAGTACTGGTTGGCTGCAGAGTCCCTTTTCAAGGCGGTTTTCTATGGGTTCACCACCACACTGGCGGTACTTACGTGCTACAACGAAGAGTAAGGCTCAGAACTGCCTCTTGCTATATCCATGCATATTGAGTTATGCCTGGCATATCAACGCTGACCTTCGCGTGCAGATACCCTTGGCATACAAGGCAAGTGTGGGCTGGATGCACTCGGATACCTTGTCAGTATGCCCTGCCACCTGGCATGCGGTGGTTGTACATCATTGAGTTTGCCTACTACATTCAGGTGAGCGCCATGCACACGACAGCCAATTCAAATCCGGCAAATGCACTGCCATCCCACGTATGGCATGTTTAGAAACCTGTTGGTGTGCAACACTTGAAGCCACTTTGCGGCTTTGGGAAGCCATGCAAAGCATCGTGATGCCAAATACCAATTTCCTTGGCGGCGATGCAGGCCATCCCTTGCATTTTCCTGTGGGACGCATGGCGCAAGGACTCCTGGGGCCTTGTGGCACACCATATTGCCACGGCCTCGTTGATCGGCTACTCCTACGGTGTCAAGTACGTTGACTCGTGCCTAGTACTGAGACATGGTGCTGACCCCTCTTTAGTCTCCGTCCTGTATTTATTGCATCAGCAGGACAAGGGTGCCGTCAAGGATGCACCCAGCCATCCTTTGGCATGGCCTGCTGCGTCAATGCAAAGCAATCGCGCGCTGCAATGCGCTGGGTACTTATTCCAATCACACCAGAGCATGCACACGCCATGGCTGCTGCACACAAGGCAACAGCGCACTGCACAGTGGAGGTGTTGCACCCAACACCAGCTACCATTTTTAGCATTTTTTTGGCACCAACTCATCCCCTTGCACCTGCAGCTTCACCAAGGCTGGGCTGCTGATCATGATGCTCCACGATGTGAACGACATCTTCCTGGAGCTGGCCAAGCTGGGCCGGTACATCAACATCGATGCAGTGGCTACCGGCAGCTTCATCGTGTTTGCTGTGTCCTGGTTTGTGACCCGGCTGTACTACTTCCCGGTGCACGTCATGCGGGCAACGCTCGTCGACTGCAAAGATGTGAGTGCTGGGGTGCCATCTGTACCTGGATAAGTCAAGTGTATTACATGCATTCACAGTACATTTGTGCCGAAGTAGTCAATTTTGGCTTGCTTTATAGTTGCGGCGACTGGCAAGGCATGTGCATATGTGCAGGATAGATGGGCTTGAAGCCGGCATTGATTTGTCAATGTATGGAATCCTGCTGGATTCGCCACTTGTGTTTTCCATAAACTGTGCATTATCTCCCTGCGCAGGTTGCGGCGGAAAATAACATTTCTGTGGAGCCTCATTACACCTTCCTCAACGCAATGCTGGTCTTTCTACTCATTCTGCACATCTACTGGTAAGCACGCATGCCCGGAGGTGGCTGGCATCTGCTGCTGCTTGCTTCGTTTATCAGTGTGCTGCAGAGTATGTTTTTGATCAACCTCGATGAGCTGCTTTTGTGGGGTCATGGTGTGTTCATGCGTTGCATTTGTGCCTATTGCTGTCATGGTGCTTGCAATGGGGAGTGAATTGGGCAGCATGAGACCTGAAATATGTATTGGATTTCCTGGTTTGCTATTAGTATTTTGCGTGGTTCCTAGGCGCTCGTAATCCCATCCCATTGTGTAGGTCAATCCTCATTTTGAAGATTGTGTATCGGACCTTGAGGGGGAACCAACTGGATGATGTGCGCGAGGATGATGATTAAAGCAGCTGCAACCAGGCTGACAGCAAATTGCATGTGTCCAGGTCGTGCAAACTGCTGGGGGTGGCTGCAGTTGAGTTTGGAACCATAGGCAATATCTCAACTTCCACGATCCTTAAATATTGCCTCTGGATGAAGTCGGCTTCATAGGTTATAATGCAATTACAATTGAGGTGCATCGTACATTAGATAAGAGTGCGGTGTGAATATTGCAAGTCTGAGGTGTCAGTGGTTCTGTTCTGTCTTTTCTCCACGCATGACACAGCGATAGGCAAAATAATGCATAAAAAATAGAAAACAAGTGTGACTCCCAAGTAAGGCTCATGATGGTGTTTTTAAGGTCTTGCATTCCCGAGGGTGTCAGCTACAGTGCTTTGCCATTGCGTGATTTCCCACAACAGCAGCTGCAGCAACCTCTTGCACATCCACATTTGGTTTTGTCTGAGTCTGAGAAGTGGAAGATGCCAGGGGCATGCGGGGTATGGGTAGGTGAATACCCCAGTCGTCGAATCCAGCAGGGTACCTGTCCCTGTCACCTGCAGTTGCGTGGGCACGTCATTCACGCACTTTGAGAGTACGTCACTCTCGCACTCTGAGAGTTTGTTGATAGGGTGCGGATGTTTGGTCAGTCAGCTGTGACCTTCTCCTTTCATCTTGCTTCAGTGGGATTTTCCTTCAACAGAAGTGCTGGACAAAAAGATTTCCAATCCCTGAAACCCCTTCCAAGAAAAGAAAAGGCATTTAAATAAATTATTATGGCGCTCCGGGGATCATTTATGAAACTTATGATCCCCAAACAGTTTGAAATTGATCCCATAAAAGAATAGTATTCGAGTCAGACTCGAGTCGAGGAAAGGAGAGCTCGCAAAGAAGGCATAAAAGCTTAGATTCATAGCATTGCAGGCAGACTGCAGGGGATACCACGTTGTCAACCTCGTGTGGTGATCAATATCCAACTCCTTGTTTGCGTTTGTTGTGCGATCTGACAGGAAACCATGTACAACCGGGATGGCAGTATGCGGGCTCTGTCCGGCAAGAGACCGTCTACAGGAGGCGGACAGCAGACAGTGCAGCTGTACGGGTGAGTTCCATTGACCATGTCTGCTAGGCTTGGAATAGCAAGCTAGCTGAAGCACGATCCACACTCACAAGTTGGCCCCACCCTTGCGTGCGTGAGTTGAGCCGCAGTCCAGTTGTCCTCGAGAGGTTGTGCTCAGTCTTGCTGTCAGGATGCATCTTTGTTTAGTGAGACAACGTCGCGGTGCCAATCCCGCTTTGTTTTAGTGGCTTGTCTCACCACTGTCCAAGGCGTTTTTTGTTTACATAGTGGATATGGCGAAGACACAAACCTGCGGCGTTCAGCTAGCAACGCAAGCTCTGGAACAAGTGGATACACCAACGGTGTTGAATCGTCTCCGGTCCTTGCTGCTGGTGTGCGCGTGAAGGTGCGTACAAGCAGTACTGGCGGACTCTGATTGCTTAGTCACCATATGCATGCCTCCTTCGTTCACCCCTTTGCGGTTTAGAACAGTACTGTTCGTCGTCGAACTCTGGTTGTGTGGTGTGGTCACTGAGCCAAGAACCAATACCATACCTAGCCATTGCAGGTTGCCAAGCCAAAGCACCTGCTGTAAACTGTGTGCACCCCCCTGTGCATCGTGATATATGCCATCAGACTGAAGTGTGCATGCAAACAGGATCTAGACATCCAAAGCAACATTGCAAGTAGGTACACTTACCTTGAATTGGTCTGAACATATCTATTGCTCCTGCAGACTGATGACGAGTTGTCACTGGATCCTGTCCAGCGACCGTAAGTAGATCTAGCCTTTGCTCCCCCCTGCGTGTATGTGTATGGTTTTTTGTAAAGCCTCTTTGCATCCTTGCTGATTATATGCTACTTGTAGGGGCGCTGAGCACAAGCTCAAGCAAGTGTTTGACAGCAACGTGTTTGATGACAATGTTCCCTGGAACAAGCAGCTGACGGAAGACGCCAAGAGGAACTTTGTGAACTCCAACATCTTCTCAGATGACCCTGGGGAGGGTCTGCAAGCGCGGCAGCTGTCCCCAAGCGGCCAGCAGTTGGTGTACGCTTCCACGGTGTTTGATGACGGCCCAGAGGACCAGGTGCCTTCCGCGCGCCGGGATGTTTGCGAGGAGAAAATCACACACCTTTACAAGACCAAGGTATGGTTGTCTGCACGATGCACCACTAAGCATAGTTGCCTGCCAACAGTGTGCTACCCCCTTCATGAGAATGGCATCGAGTACTGAGGCTTAAAGCAAACCCAGTGCTCAGTCACGACCGGCCTCTTTGCAACCCTCGCAAACCCTGCATCCAGCGTTGTATTCAAATTTTCAAAAGAGCATTTTCATTGCCATTGCCAATCACGCAACATGATCTGGCCACATCTAACCTCGCCCCTTCAGAGCATTTGAATGCATTATATTTCATATGGAGGTGCATGCAAGCGGCAAGAACATCATGCATGAATATATCTGCTCACAATCTCATACCTGCACCCGCAGGTTTTTGAGGACGACCCGGTGGAGGCCGAGCGCAAGGAGCTGAGCGCCGCAGCGAAGAAGGTGCTTTTTGAGAGTGCGGTGTTTGACATGACGCCCCCCTCGCCGGAGGAGATGCCACCTCTGCCACAGGTGCCATGCGTGGGGTTTGCCAGACCGGTTTTGCTTTTGGAAAGCCACAATTTGTAAGATCGGGCGCAGTGAGTCTAAATTGCAGCAACCTTTGGTTGATCAGTGCCGTTGTCACAGTGCGGTGAGTCATGTGTGCTGCTCATTTAGAAATGCTCTCCTGGCAAAGGCGGATGATCGGCATGTCCTGACAGGGACGTGCTGCTGCCGGGATGCCCCACCACACTGGCATTGAAGAACCTAGCCCATGGATCATATCACATGCAGTTGTCTCAGCAATGCGCACATGCCAAGCTCATGATAGCGCTGAAGCCCACCTGAGCTTGCTGCAGTTCCACCTTATTCTGCCAATCACCATACACAATTGCCACCTCCATTCTTCCCGCTTGCAGAATTCTGAGGGCAAGCAGCGTGAGATCAAGGGCACTGTGAACATCTTTGGAGTGGAGGAGGCTGTGGATGTGCGGGCTGCAAGGGGAGGGGTGCGCAAGACACCAGGGGGAGGGTGCAACATAGAGGTCACTGAGCATGGTGCGTGGGTGGTGTGGCCAGGCAGTGGTGGGGTGTTGTGGAGTTGATGGTTCAGATGGCGACGAGGTGGACGGGGCAACAGAGCATGGTGTGCGGCGATTAGGAAGCGAATATATGTGGCTGCACTCGACATCCCAATGCCATTCAGAATGATCGCAGCATCCACATGTTGTTCCGCTGGCTCAATTCCAGTCCTTGCACCTGCATCATAGTGCGTGTTGGCAGCAAGTGCCTTTCCCCCCTTGCAGGCATCAATACCAACGAGGAGGTGACGCTCACGCCGCCAAAGTCCATCAGGGTCAGCCGTCCACCAGGGGGCTACAGTAGCATCATCCTGGGCTAGGCATGGGTTCATGGTGAGACTGACGATGGGAGCAGTCACTGGACTGGCAAACCCATGCAGCATGGCCCAGCTTCAGCCTGGCAATGCAAGAACTGAAGTTGTGGTGGGCATTGCAATTGCGACGTGCGGGAATATCGCCGAATTGGGGGGATGGATAGATAGATGCTTGGCATTTTAACCAGGCTGTATCGGTGATAGTGGTTGGGCACTGTTTTATGTTCATGCTTTTGGTTGGTTGCAATTCCATGTTTGTGTGACCCTGGTAGATATGGCAACCGTTTATATGGCAATGTTTTCATAATTAAAGGCATCATAGGCTGTGTTTCCATTGGTTCACAGTTAGCTCTTGCTCAGAGCGGACTTGCAAGAAACGAACCCTCAAGTACTGATTCGTTAAAGTTAAAGTTTGTGACTGAACTTTCTCTTGTTACCTCTGCTGCAAACGTGATTCTCGTGGCAAATTGGACAGCACTGCGTTCTCTGGAGGCTGCCTATTTTCTGAGTCCTCTGCTGTAGAGCTTCTTATAGTGCAGCAGGAAGAAAGTTGCCAATGTATATACCCTCAATGGCTAGTCACCGGCGCCTCTTTACACTTTCTGGGTACCGTATTTTCTTGAAGAGTGACAGTAAACGTGTTCTGGCACCTTTATGTTCCCCCACAGGCTGCTCTTCAAGGGCCTCTGTTTTAGGGAGCTGCAGTCCACAGCTATTATTCACTGGTCATTGGTTAGGGTCGAGGCACATACCCTTTAGGGTACTGGAGCTCAAGTAGAGGGTGCGCACCTGCAGCTCTATCGATCGCAGCACCTCAGCCTTTTGTTGTCGACACAAACACAAGATAACGCAACCCAAGTATGTCCAGTATTGGATACTGTCTCGTTGACGTAACGCTGGGGAGACCTGAAGGTGCTGCAGCACGTCGTTTCAGCAGGCATTTGGTGCTATTGAATATTCTGTCGAATAGGCTTAGGTACCGTTGTTCGCGCCCGGCTCACGCTAATATGTCGGGAACTTGGTAACGCGAATGATACCGTGGCACAGTCTGTGCTGTGGCGACCACTGGTAGCGTTCCCGGCTGTCGCACGCTGCCTGCCATGGTGCAGCTGTTCAGGACTCTGGTCGCCGTGTTGATCGTGGCACAACACCGAGGTGGGCGGTAAAAACCTTACGTGGTTTATGAAACACCTTTGCTTTTGCAACGTTTGTCTTCTTTCCAAGGCGGCAGTGACTTTGATAGCGGACGGCTACATTGGTGGTCACTGGGCACACCCCATTCAGTCTGGGTCAGTGCGAGTATCAACCGTAGCAAATACAATCCGCTCTTTGTGCCTTTTGAATATTTTGACTATTTTGAAGCTTTAGGTGCAATTGAATGGGGTGTCAATTCACAATTGTGTAAACCGCTCCAGTATGCATGCATATGTGTCAGATCAACTGGCCGCAGTTGGGGTCCACACAGGTCCCACTTTCCCTCTGCATTTTCACTCAGTGACAGTGCAGTAGGTAACCGAAACACCTTGTGCAGCACACCGTCCACGGTCCACTTCCTCACTGTCCGCACACAGCTCGTGCCAACCCCGCCAATGACTAACAGATCTGACGCAACCTTGCAGCGGCTGCAGCAGCAGCCAGCCAGGGAGTCACTGTGCTGCTCCACCTCTCTGATCTCCACCTCAGCATCTACTCCAAGGAGTATTGGAAGCAGTTTGGAGACAGGGATGGCGACCTACAGCTGTTTGCCCACAGCATCCTACCTGGACTCAAACCAGACGCAATTATCATCACAGGGGACCTTACCGACGGCAAAAACAGCAATGGGCAAGGGCAGCAGCATGCAGAGGAGTGGGAGATGTATGAGCGGGCGCTGGGAGCCATTATGGGGTCGTCAGGGCTGCCTGCATCTGCTGTGGTGGACATTCCGGGGAACCACGACACGTTCAACGTGCCAAGGAGGTGGGTGCGCTTGCAATGCTGCTTTTAACGCCTTGTAAGATAAACAAAGCATGGGCATGGTGCATGCATGCCAACCATGGCCCTTGGTCTACAATGACGAACACTGGGGCCCACTATCAAATGGACATGGCGAACTGGGTGGTGCATGGCGAATGGGCCTGTTATCAGGATTGCAAAAAATGTGTGGTTTGACCCCTGCATGTGACCGTCTCTGTATTGAAAATCATGTACTGATAAAAGTATTTGGTGGTGGGGAATTCTGAAATCCCAAACAACCTGTGGTTTCACAGGCGGGGCGACCAGGACTTCTTTTCCAGGCACTCCAACAACGGCAGGCGAAACAGCACCTCTAGGATTTTTGTGGATCCTGTGTGGGGCAGCATTAGCCAAAACAATGGGCAATTTAAATCCCCAGATGCGAACGTCTGTCCCTCTGCGGTGCTCCTGGGGATTGATGCCACACCTGAACCCGGATTGAGGGGTCCCACCAATTTTGTGGCAGTAGGGGATGGCGACCTAATGGCGGACTTGCAACAATCCCTGCAAGGCATCAGCGCCACCTACAGGTACTGTGGGGGCCAGTCGGTACAGGCATGCACTTATATCCATGCATGACTCGACCAGTGTAAGGCTAGCAATCCTCAGGAGCTGTGGTGAGGGCATTTCACTTTGCCGGGGGGTGCTTTTCAGCACGCATAATCCACAGTATTATGTTCTACTTATCTTATTGGAAATAGTTGGCAGCCCAGCATTATCGTTGTACAAAATAAATCGGGATACCCATGCATTGCATCTCTGGCGCACGATTCCCATGCACAATCAAAATATTCATTCACATGGCGCAGGGGTTGCCAGCCATCCCCCCGCATCATCTCGTACGGCCACCACCCCTTGGGCACCCTGGCCCAGTACGACCGCCTGGGACCCGTTGGTGCGCTGAGGGCGTGCCACGTGGCACCCAGCGTGCACAGCGTGCTGAGTCAGCATGATGTGGCCACATACCTCAACGGCCACCTGCACAGCCTTTTCGGTCCCCGGCTGCACCGCCTGATCCCCAAGCATGGTGGAGGTATGTGTAACCACCAGCGCCCCATGTGGCATTGCTTAGCACCAGCACCTGCAAGCATTGTGGCTGTTGCCATGCATGCTTGCTGACTGGACACCATCGCATGGAAATAACAGCAGCTCTGTGGGAAGGTCGGGCGCACCTTTTCAACCACATCCTTTCCTGTTGCACTACTCAAACAAGAAGCAACACCATGATTTGACCCCTGCCCACTCCCACACATTCCCACATTGAGACTACGTACTCAAACAGCAAGCAACATTTAATTCGACCCCCACCCAGCAAACAGCATCATGATTCGACCCCACTCGCTCCCACAGGCCACCTGGCAGAGCTTGAGACCGCTGCCTGGAAGGACGACAGGAGGTTCCGCCTGCTGGCCATCGACTCGGGTGCCATCTCCTTCCAAGAGCTCTACTTCCACACGCCAAACAGCCCATGCAGCAGGCACCTACCCTCCCCAGAATCCGGCACAAACTCGGCGAATTTCACCGTTTTCCCCCTTGAGACCACCCAGGCGATCGAGGGCTGCCTGGTGATGTTGACCTCCCCTCCTGATGCGCGGTATTCTCCGCTGGCAAGGGAGGATGTTGGGAGGGTGTATGGGGAGATCCGTGCCTTGGTGCTGCCTGTTGGGGGAGCTGGGGATGCACTCACAGTGAATCAGGTGGGTGGAACCTTTGCAAAACAATGCAGGAAGTATGCAGGAAAAATAAACCCTTGCTACTGCTTTCCTGTCCCCTCTTAGATTGCCTGGCTTAATTACAGCTGGTTGTTTCGATACCCTCCAACCTCCCAGCAAGGCTGTCTCTCACCCCACCCTGACCTCTCCCCTATCTCCCGCAGGTGTATGCCACCTGGCAGTGCCCAGACCGCTCCAGCGCAGGCAGCCTGGCCATGCGCCAAGTGGCAGGGGCAGAGGAGGGGACGGGGACAGGGAATCGCCTGGTGTACAGCGCCACCTGGCAGCCGGGGGTGGCGCAGTGCAAAGGGGCGAACCATGTTGAGCTGCAGGTACAGGGGAGAGACACCACGTGGACAATAGGGTGACATTACTGCACGATTCCAAGTTACAGCTCCTTGGAAAATCAATGTACTATACACACTAGGAGAGAAAATGAGAATAGAATATGTGACCTTGTAAGGCAATAGGCCGATGACGGCTTGGAATGCCTTTTGTTTGTTTTGTATATGTGACCTTGTTCAAATTTCTCTGGTACATCCGCTTTGTATCTCATTGAGCTTCATGTTCATTTTCTGCTTCTGCAATCTACAATCATTTATGGTGTAAACTTTCCTCACCCGGTGCGCTCTTCAGGTGTTTGTCCAGACCTCCCCCTCCCCTGGCAGCCACATCACCCAACTCTCCTCCTCCCCCTCCCACCCCGTCTACCTCGCCACCCTCAACGAAACCACCTCCAAGGGTCCCGCCTCGCCCTCTTCCTCCCCTCCTCTCCCCATCAACCGCACCCACCTTGAGACCTTCACGCTGTGGATCAGCTGGCCCAGGTTTGCCCAGCTGGTGTTCTACTCTCTGTGGAGCCTCCACCTGGTGGGACTGCTGCTCATGCCCGCATGGCGGTCCGCCAGGGTGTTGCCAGGTGAGGGGATTGTGTTTTTACCATCCGCTTCAGTCCGCTTCTATACTTATCTATGAATGTTAGTCATGAGAGTGAGGGTGGGGTTGTTGTTCATGTAAGGCTGGAGCCTTCCAGCAATGTGCACCGACCCGCAGTGAGTGGGGCAGGCTTGAAATTTGAATTTGTGACTGCGGTGATTACTAGGCATGTAACTGTTCCTCTGACCGCATCAGTAGGGACTGCATCATCGATCACAAGCAGCCCATCTAGCGTTTCCCTGGGGGCGGCTAGTGGAGTGGCTGGCGGCGGGGATGGGCTTGAAATTGAGCAATCCCCAAAGAAGCTCCAAGCATCCCGGTGGCTGTCGGGGAGCAGCCTGGGTGGCGCGTACTCACTACTCAACACAAGGGAGGCGTATGAGCATCAGGGTGCAGTGGGGAGGGCGACGTGGGGGTGTGGGGGGTGGTGCGCCTGGCTTGCCACCCGTCCCTGGCAGTGGCTGTGTGACTTGAGCGGCGTGCCAAACGTGTGGATGGCGCTGGTACGTGCACTGCCTAAAATTGCTGAATAAATCGTCCTATAATATATTACCATTTTAACATTCTCTGATTTTCATTGCTTTTGGTGAATGGGTGGCGTTGCAGCCTGTGGTGCCATGTCCGCGGTGCTCACTGAGAGATAAAAGCATGTGCCGCTTGGAGTTGAAACCCCCGCCTTGAGCAGTGACATCTTGTCCTGCACTGGTTATGGCGGTGCAACTTGAGCTGCAAGCCACGTATGTGAAACAAAGTTAACCAGGGTGGAAATGGTTTTATGTTGAGAGCGCAGGTGAGATGTGTGTGTTAGTCGCCTTGTCAAAAGTACTGCGATTGATCAAAGACAGGCATTTAAATATCTGATTATTCTATCCAAATTATTTCCCCTCCTCGCCAGGTGGCGCACAATATCTACCTGGCCCTGGGCCCATGGTGCCTGGCGCAGATGACCTCCGAGGGACCCCCCGGCCTGTTCTTCACCTGGGGAGTGGTGGTGAAGCCATCCTGGGGCCAGCCCTGGCAGTACATCCCCACCCCCGACACCCTGTTTGCCTCCTCCCTGCAGATGGGCTTTGGAGTGCTGCCACTCACGCTGTGGACAGCCAGCGTTGTGTCGCTATGGTACGCTGGGGGGTATAGGGCTTGTCTCAATGCTCTCAACTTGGTTCTCCTTTCTGGCATTCATTGGCATAATGAATGGTCCACAATTTGTGACAATGTCAATTTATTCCATGGTGCCTATGCCATAGGCTATGGAGTACTGTCTGATGACTTTTTTCCTCTCTGATTGCCGCCTTTTCTTGCAAAAGAGTCATTCTTCTGTCCTTGCCCAGTCCGTGGCATCCTAGTTCCCTAAACCTCAAACCCTTGCATGTATCCTATGCGGAATCTCTAATCCCCCGCGTGTGCGCCGGCATCCCTGCAGGCAGTCGCGCCGCGGCACCAAGCCCCGCCCCACAGGCGAGGCGCCGCCGCCCACCTGCCAGACCGCTACCTGGCGCACCCTTCTGCCTGCTGCCATGTGGCGCACAGCGGTGGGCGCAGCCCTGCTGTGGCTCCAGGCGCAGATGGCAATCAGGCTGAGCCGCTTTTTTGGGCCCCTGGGATTGGCGTTTTCTCCCGGGTTTGCCTGGGTTGGGCCGCTGCATGTGGTGCTGCTGGCGTCCTGCTTGTGGAGCAGGTGCCCTGTGGCCTTGCACAAGGGGGAGTGAAGACACTCACCGGGTTTGTTTTGATACTTAGAATTCGAAGAACTGCATTTTTTTATTACAATACACGCAGGATGCGCAGCGGATATTTGGGACTGGCATATTTTTATCACCTTTAACGCACTGAGCTGTGATCCTGGTAATTACGTTGATATCAAAATGTTATGGTGCTGTTGTGTTTTGTGGAGTCATTACACCCAGGGCTGTTACAGTAGGCTTGCATTAGCCTGAGAGCTGTAATTTGTAAAAATAGTATGGGAATGAAGGAATTGCTTGATCAGACCCGCTGTGCGAGTTGTGCATCCCCCCTGGGGGCAACATGATCAGAAACCAGCAAGATCCCAATAATTGTGCGTGCATATCTACTGCCACAACGTACACCCAGTCTGGAAGTTGAAATTATTGCGTACTGATCGGCTCCAGCATGCTGAGCTGAAAGGGTCCACAAAACCAAACCAAAAAGTGGCACACTCAAGGTTTTGAGGTCCCCAAGCTTACAAAATTAAGCACTGAAGCATCGGCAAGAGTCCACGAGCATGATGCACTGCATTGGGTATGCTGACGCAGCTGCCCAGCTGGGTAGGAAGGCTATCAATGGTGCAGGCTTGACAATGCGCTATTTGAACAAGCAAAATAAACCAGAGGGAAAATTTCAGTGCAGCAATCCTTTCAATGCAGGAAGAACAAAGGTTGGGAAAACTTGCTGATAAAACCACGCTCTGACAGTGTCATAGACCAGAGGCACACACAATCTGCATTCACCACAGCTGCCACTGGCCATACGCCACCACATATGCACCCAGCGCCAAGTTCTTGACTGCGTGCGCCACTATGGCTGGTCCCAGGGATTTGTAGTTCCACACAAGCAGGTGCAGCGTTGCAGAGCTGACCGCGGCTGCCAGCGGCTCCCCCGCCACCCGCAGGTGTGACGCTGCAAACACAGCCACGTCCAGCGCTGTTGCGGGGAGGAAGAGCATCCCCATTGGCACGTCTGAGAAGCTTTTGAAGGAGTCTGATAGGAGCAAGGAGATGACCAGGCGGTGGAAAAAACCCTTGTGGTACACCTGCAACAATTGCCAATATGTTTTGAGTGAACGAAACGTCAGCAACTCAATCACCTAAAATCTCGAATCGCAAAACTTCAATCCATATGCATCTGTACTAGTTATGGAAAAGGTCTTGAAACCTACCTCGTCCCAGAAGGAGACGAAGGTGGAGTTGAGCATGCGGGTGGCGATGATCAGTTGCGTGGTGAGGCTGTTCCCGTACACCTTGTGGGGATCCCAGGGCTCGCTCAGCATCAGTGGAGCCGATTTGGCCGTCAGCATCACCCACGCCACTGCCAGCGCACCCCCCACCAGCAGCCCAAGCGTGGTTGAGGCCCAGGTGAGGTGGAAGTCACTCCCCAGGCCCACACCCCTGATGAAGAGCAGGGTCACTAGTGCGTTGGCCACAGGCCGGAAGCAGTAGCCTGCGTATCTGTCCGCATACAGCACCACAGCCAGGTAGACTGCCACGATCATCGCCAGCGCCTGGGAGCAATAGTTGAGCGCCAAGGTGTATTGGCCCCCTGTCCAGAGGTCGCCTACCAGCACGCACAGCGGGACCAGCTGCCGGCTCATGATGTTGAGGGTCATAGCCAGGGACACGATGGGTTTCTTTTTCAAGGTAATGTCGCTGCTTGGAATGCTGTTCTCGCCCAGGGCACGCCTTCGGTGGTGTTGCAATCCCTCTTGAAAGTGCCGCGTGCTGTGTTCACCAGGCAAGCCATACGACCTCCTTCTGGCTAGGTTATCCATTGCGAAAGCTTGGAGGCGTCTGCTGGGATATTAATGGTTAAGGACTTTCCACGATGAGGCCCTCTCAACGGGATGTGATGTATGCATGCATATGGCAACACCAGCTTTCACCAGGAATCAAGGGCTGTAGCACTGTATGTCAGGGACAAAGTGTAGAAAATCATTGGCGAGCCAGTAAGCCAACAGTTTCACTAACGGAGGAAACTGGTGGAATGTGGCAGCTTTATGGCAGTGAAGAACAGGTCAACACCACACCGGGTGAAACACCCGAATGCATGCATGCATCTTTGATATGCAGTGCATGCGTGCAACGCAAACTTTCTCGTAACAACAGAGCACCAGATTGAGCACATGAGTGCACGTTTACAAAACATCGGTGTTCCATTTCAATGAACGTTGAGTTATGTAATTAAAACACACAAGAGGGTTGGGAGTTGAGACGCTGCAGTACCTATTACAAATGCGAGTTCTCGCGGTAAGTGCAGCTGGGCTGCAGAAACCTTTGACAAGTACTGGCAAGTAAAAAGCAAAGCAACAAGTGGGCCACACAGCAATAACAATTGCACACCATGGGCTCCAAAGCCCTCCCCCAGGGACAACGGATGCTCGGCAATGACAATGGGCATGAACTGCACGCAGTGTCAGCACCCTACTAGAATGGCTGGTGGCGTTGATAGATGTGCCGCAGACCCTGTACCACCCATCACCAATACATAAATCTTCCCACCCCTCACTCCTTAAGGCAGAAGTCCACCGTTGGAACCAGTGGTTCTTCAAAAATAGTCAACCAGGCCACAAGGTAAACTACAATCAGCTTATCATTAAACTGTCTGTGCGCGGCAGCGGCCTTCTGTGTTTTAAACATAGAAGAAAAGTGTCCTCCATCAAAAAGTGTCCCCCGTGTGCTCTCCTCCCGAGTACACAACACAGGACTGACACAGCAAGCGCACTGAGGAAATGGTTGTACCAACCCAAAATGGAACGCCCACACGGTTAGAGAATAAGTGTTCTCCGTCACAAACCATGGCTGGGCGTCCACACCACACCCCACTGCACCACCCCCTTTTGAATCATTGCCATGGTCCCTACTGAACCATTCCAGAACCCCCACTGAACCCCATTTCCCTGGATCCCTGGCTACGTGCCCGGCTCCGAGCCCCCCGGTAGGTCATCCAATGCGTGCTTGTCCCCATCCACGTAATACCGCCAGGCGTGCTGCATGCGGTTGAGCTTGTCTGGGTGGTAGTTCATGTGGACCATGACGGGGAGGGGCTGCTCGCTCTGGGGCCGGTGCCGCACCGTCTTGAACAGGACCTTGGAGTTCATGAACCTGGGCGAATGGGATGGGTGTACCTTTTTGCATCTCTGGAACTAGAAATGGAGATAAATTGCATTGTTTCATAATGCACCTATGTGGTTGCATCCCTGGAGAACGGAAGTGGTGATTCATTGAACATTTTTGTAGTGCGCCACTTTAAGGCAAGGGGAATGGTAGCAGGGCAAGGGGAATGCCAAGCATCGCCCTGGCTGGGCAGAATGGTGCATGACTGCCGTATTCTCAACAATGCCGCAGCTGTGCATGCTGGAGGTTTGGGTTCAGGGCTGTGTGCACGGTTTGGGGTTTAAGGTCAGGGCTGCGGGCAAGGTTTAGGGTTCAGGCTCAGGGTTCAGGGCCATGTGCACGCACTTGTATATGTCCAGCACCCTGACCGCCACGTTGGGCGCCTTGTAGTCCCCGTGTGACAGGAAGAACATCTCCATGTTGTACATGCTCTGATCCCACTCCTTCTCGCGGCTCAGCCTGAAGCAGGGAGCCAGGGCAGGGTGAGCCAATTGAGGTTTAAGGAGGATCGGCGTGGCGCAGCATGTGGTACAGGAAATACAAGGGATGGGGAGTGTAGTAATGGCGGGTATGGACGGGTGGTGACTAACCGCCTTTCAGCATGTGGATTCAACTGTGCGCTGACCTGGCCTATTGCGCCATTAATGGGTGCAGAAAATTCACTATCCCTGCCACTGCATGTCCCCAATCCCCTGCGTTTGATCCCCGCCCTGCATGCACCACCGTGGCCCAGTGCATGTGCGCAACCTCACTAACTGCCCCTCATGCCAACCCCATGTGGTGCGCATGCCCTACAGCCCATACCAGCCAGGGTATGCACCGCCGCTCACTGCAACCCCCACACCCTTCCATGCACACGGTTGTAGGTGTAGGTGCCTGTCTGCAATCCGCTAATTCAAGAATCAGGGTTTCGGGTTGATTGCAGGTACCTGTCTGCGATTCGCTTCATCAGCTCCTTGCTGGGCTCCGTGGCCCGGATGTAGAACAGGCCAGAGTTCATTGCCATGTGGCGCGTGGCCTGTGCGTAGCGTGACCACCCCATGCTCTGGTCATCGATGCCGTCTATGTGTCCGTATGCGGTTGGCTCATCAAACCCATCGGACATGCCCTCCACGTCGTGGTCCTTGTACAGGTGCTTGAAGGGGTCCTGGGGAGGGGGAAAAGAGGCAGGGATTCGAGTGTGTCGTGCCCTGTATGTGTGATGTTGGGGCTGATGTAGCACCCCTTGGGCCCACCTGGGAGGATGTGTGAGTGTATGTGGATGCTGCTTATCTTTGTGCATCCCTTGAGAGCCATCGCATGGTATTGCCTGGTACGATATGGCCCGTGAGGTTTTCATAATGCGGCAGTTTTTTCAACAATATCTTTGATAGTATGAGGCAAGATGGCGAGGTAGGATATGCTGGTATTGCGTGGTCCAAGAGTTGTTCAAAGGGGTCTATCATGTGTACCTGTAGGACCAGCACGTCCACATCACACAGCAGCACGTTCCACCCGAGCTGGAGGAACTCCGATATGATGCCAAACTTCATGGCGGACACAGCATGGTTGTCGCCTGTGTTCTCGTGGTGCTTGGGGATCTGCAACAGAGGATGATGATGGTGATGTGGTGGGCTTGCTGGCACCCCAGTAGAGGATTGTAACGCAGTGACCCTGCTGGCATCGCAACACATCCTTTCCATGTACAATCCCCGTGCTTGATCCCCAGGCATGCAAGTACCCATGGCTGGTCCCCACCAACGCACGTCCCACAAGCGCTCCTGCCCGCGCCAAATAGAAGCATGCTGCAGGTTCTTTCCGTGACCACGAACCACCCCCCGCAGCAGGTATGGTTTGTTATTGTCATCGTCAGCTGACTGTATGCGCACCACATCCGCCAATTACCCAAGGCCCAACAGGCGTGATGGGGAGTGCAGCTTACCACCACGGGTCTGTAGAAGCACTGCTCTTTTTGCTCGATACACCACTTGTTCAGCTTGTCGTCAATTGCCACAACCAGGTAGTTGGTCACTCCTGCGTGCTTCACACCCTGCAATCCCAAACAGGCTATTCAGCCATGGCATGCGTCCAGAATTGCTTTACATGCCCATGGTGCTGCTGATGCTGTCCAGTGGTGGTGCTAATCTGCTGTGGATGACTCATAGAGGCAAGTGGTGCGGTCAGAAGTCCATCGAAGCCTGCACCATAGAGCCTGGAGGGCCATGGCATGCGACAGGGGAAGCCCCAGCCTTGTTGCAGCAGATGCTGACCATGGTGCTGCTGATGCTGTTGTAAACTTGAAGAGCCAAGTGGTGCAGTCAAAAGTCCGTCAGTGTGCTGTTATGGTGCCCACCTTGAGCCACATTGGCAGCTCTCCATAGGGCACCAAGTTGTAGTTGGAGATGGCAATCATGACGTCTTTGGAGGGAGCTATTCTCATCAGGACCTCCTCCAGAGCGTTCCTTGGCTTCCCCTTCAAAGGTTTCGACAGCTCCTGCATCTTCCTCCCCCCCCCCTCTGCCGTCTCTGTGGGTGCTGCCGTGTAGGCCAAATACATTCGTTCTGACACGATGACACCCACACAGATGCCCAGCACGAATGCTGTTGTGAGGACCTTTGACCGGGACCGGGCTTTCGTCTTCCCCTGTGAGTCGTCATAGTCGTCGCTGCCCATTGCGAGAGTCCCTCTAAAAAACCACGGTCACGAGAAAAGCTAAACAGTTCACTTCTGATGGAGCCAAATTTCGCCTGAGCCTCAGACGCAAAGGTGCGATGTCCAAGCAATTCGTTCACAGGCCCATCAGTACTCTGCTACACTGGTCTCAGGCGTTACACTAGTTGGGGTGGTGGCGATCCTGCCCCTTTTCAAAGCATTGGCTAAACGAAGACGTCTATATAATATAGTGTGCCACGAGGGAGACATGTCCGGGCAGATTTCGAAGTGCGTGCATGCAACTTTGATGGGACCAAGCGCTTGTAACCCTGCGGCATCAATATTCAGGTGATAGCGATACCTGCTGGTGGTGAATGTAGTTTGCGGGTCAGCTTGGCACATGCCTTCGTCACTCCACATGTATGCATTTACACCCGTACTACGGCATCTATGCAACCTTGAAAGACCTTTGATGGCACCATAAAGTTCGGGACCCAACGGGCTAGAGTTATTTATTACAGCCTACCAGACCAGACCTTTGGCCGCCCAGCTGCCACTGTGACAGCAGTCACTCCCCCTTATCAAAAGTCAATGCAGCCACCCAGCACAATGGTACACCATCCACTCCACTAGCCAGTGCTGGCACTTTGGCTGACAGTGCCTCCCAGGCTGGAGTCCCAGTGACTCTCAGGCGGGAGTCCCAGCCCTGAATGGGCGCGGCCTTCAGCAGCTAACCCCAGCACTCAGTGGGCAACACCATCCCCAAATAGAAAGAAAGACAGAATGAAAACGCCCACAGGTGACAGCCAGGCACAACACACACAATACCGCTAGCTCCCGTGTACAGCATCGTCCCTCACTACTCGGCACGTGGTAGTCGAGCTTGCCCTGCACCGGGCCCTAACTTGGTGGCACGCCTGGCGGGGGAACCTGAGGGGGACTAATACGACTGCTCGCAAGCGCATCCCTCATTTCCTCCCCTTCTTCTTGAGCGCCAGCACGCCCTGCGCTGCCACCTTGACATCGCCCAGCATGGCCGCCACCACCTCCATGTCGGGGATGGAGCGGGTCAGCTCGCGCTCCCGGGGACCAAGGGCAGGGTCCTTGCTGCGCAGGAGCAGCTCCAGGGCCTGCGGGAGTAGGATTAGGGTTTAGTGTTTAGGGTCTACAGAGAGTGGTACATGCGAGGGAGTATGCTGGCGTGGCCCATGGGGAGCAGCCTTGCGTGCCTCAGCAGCTTAGGGTTTAGGACTGCTCCCCTTAGGGTATTGACAGTGGTGGCCGTGGCTAGACGCTGTGTGATGAAGCACGTGTGCACAGGACCATGGGGATGTGCCGCTGCACACAGTGCGCAAAACATAGGCGCAGAATGCAATGCCAAGGACACTCAGTTGTCAAGAACAACTAACAGGCATACAATTAAGCCATGCAGACCAGGTCAACACAAACCATCAGGGCAATGCGCAGCACACCCCACAGCCGACCCCCACCGAACCCACCACCTGCTGAATCCCCGCTGGCCACACCACGCGTTGATCAACATCCTGCACACACAGTGCCTACTCCCGTAACTACCCACCCACCCCACCAACCGCCTTTCCAATCCCCCCCACCCCCCACCTGCTTGGCCGCCCTCCCCTTGCGCTGGTTGCCCGGTATGAGCTTCACCCTGTGGCGGTACCCCGTGAGTGCGGAGTAGGGCGCGCACACAGGCAGGCAGGCAAGCAGCACGTCCCCTGCCTGGGGTGCGCCAGTGAGCGAGTCCACGTCCCGCAGCCGCTCCAAGTCGGACTCATCAAGCACCTTGACCTGAGCGCCAGGGAAAAGGAAAAGGGCTCAAATGCCAGGTGCATGCAAGCAGACATCTGGCCAGAGGCCAGACGTACGCAGCACTTTGGGCCTTTGGGGTGGGTGGGTAATTGGGCGGGTGAAGGGATTAGGGATCAGGTACATGGTGCATCCAGGATAGATCTGGCTCCATGCCTCACATCTTGAAGGTTGGCATGGCAGGGCTGCATGGTCCAGGGGGCGTCCAAACAGATATGTGGCTTATCTGGCCCGATGGCATCACCCCCTTGCCCTGCCCCAAGTCTCACCTGTTCCTCTGCCAGCAGAGCCGCCACATCAGCCTTCTCATCTGGGTCCATGGCCTGCACACAGGGGTACCCATGCTTCAGAAAACGCAACACTGCGGCAGAAAAGGAGAACGTGCCTGGGCCTAGGCAGAACAGGGAGCTGGGACAAGTGCATGTAGGCCTGCATACGCCTGTCGAAGAAATTGCTAATTAGCATATATTGTATGACCAAAAATCCCTAGCAGGGTGGGTTTTCCAACCCACCTCCTGTGCCTCCGCCTCAGCCTCACTGGACCCCCCAGACCCCTCCCCTGTTCCCTCATCTGCCGCCTCCCCTGCCTGCCCCTCCCCCTCCCCTACCCTCCCTCCATTCTCCTCCCTCTGCCCCCCTTGATCAGGCTCCGCAACCTCGCCCACCACCACTGGCTTGGCAGTCATTCGGGCGATTTCCTCGGGGGTTGGGGCCGCAAACATGGCGGGGTCGGGCGCAGACTTGTTCTCCTTGCGCGCCTGGCGCTCGTGCTTGCGGCTGTTTTTGTCCTTCTTCTGACCTGAAGGCACAATCACAATCAAAATTAGACGCCATTCCGTCATAAACTTCATTACTAAGCTTTCGATCACAGTCACAATCAGACCCCATTCCGGTAATTTTCATTGCTAGGTTCTCCATTCCATTCATTCCACCAGCCTGTCAGGCACTGCGACTGGTTGGAGTTGCTGATGCTGCGGGCAACCATGTACCTCTCTGCCGACAGATTGCAGTTGCGTCGCCCTCCACTGAGCAACATCACCCTACATAAACCCTAAACCCTACCCCCTTTACCTGCTAATTGCAGCAGCTGCATGGCCAGCTTCCTGCCCTCCACTGAGTAAGAATTTACCCTACATACGTTATACCATCTGCCCCAAATCCTAAACCCCAAACCCTTACCTGCCGATTGCAGCAGCTGCATGGCCAGCTTCCGATCCTCCTCATCCTGGTCCCCATACTTCTCCTTTGCCTTCTTTTGCTTCGCGTTCTTCCCCCTTAGCCCGGGCTTGGCAGCAGGCACGCCAGGCGCTGTAGCTTCCTTCTTGGCCTCCCGCCGCTGCTGCTCCCTCTTGCGCGCCTCCTCGAGGGTCAGCTGCTGGTCGGGTGCTGACGTGGCGGGGGGCTGGGGGGCTGAGCTGGATGCTGCGCCAGGCTGTGTCTGAGGTGGGGGCTGTTGGCCTGACGTGCCCTATAAGGCAGATTGCGGCAGTTGGCAGGGTGCATCAACAATGAGAAATTTCTGTAAATGTCAGGAGAGTGGATCATTGTACAGGTGTCAGTTTCCTCTGGCCAATCTGTAGAGCAAACTTGACACAAATGAGCCACTATCAAATACTTGGGGTTTACATTGGCTAAAGGGTGTGTGCAATGTAACAAGGGCATCAATGCCGATCGTAACGCGCATGCAGTCACCTAATCATGTATTTTGAGCTGCCTTTACTTGACAAAAGAACTCCCTAATAAAGTGCCGCCTTGCACTGCACATGGCAAGCAACCGGCTGACAAGGGCAACCTGAGCAACATCCCCCCACCCACCTTTTTCATTGCCTTCCTCTCCGCTGCAGACAGATGCCTCCTGGAGGGGTCAGATCCATCGTCTTGCTTGGAAGATGACGGGGCGCTTTGTTCCACCTCCTCTTCGATGGATGTGTACGACGTCTCGGGGGCATCCAAGCCGTACCTCTCATACTGGGACCCAGCACCCACCCTGCAACAGCCATGGTGCATTCAGGACAACTATGGACACATGCAAGTCATACACAGAAACCTCTATGTATGGACTAAGAACTATAGTGGTCCACTGTCCAGGACACCCAGAGCAGTGCAGGGATACATGACATGGCACATGACCATATGCATGGAAATGGCACGCAATCTCACGCAAGGCCATGCACGCAAGGCCAGACTAGCCTCAAACCAACTAGTGACAACATGCCAGCTTGCGCTACATCATTACATTGTTTACATGCTCTTCCGGCACAATGCCAGGTCAGCAACATGCAGCATGCACAACATGCGCCACGCATATAAGCAAACACACCTGCTCCTCCTTGTGTCCAATGGGTCATAGCCACCATCCAAAAACGCATCCAGCGCGCTCATGCCCCCCTGGCTCGACTGCCCCACGGTGCCCGCGTCGTCATCTGCCGAAGCCCCGTCCTCCTCCCCTTCGTCTCCATCCTCCCCTGGGGCTGGCTCCGCACCCTCCTCACCATCCACACTCAGCTGTGTGAGCTGGGCCTCGGCTTCAATGGCCTCTGGATCAGCACACCACAGAAATTTCGGTCAAACGTAAGTTCCCTGGATACATTCCAGCCATGCAGCCAGACCAGCGGCCAGCCTTGCTCATGCAGGATCAGAGCGCAGCAGCTGTCAGTCGCAACTCGCCTCTGAAAGCACACCCACTCAGCAGGCAACAGGCAGCAACCACGCTTAAGCTAGAAAGCCATCACAACTGTACCCAGGCATCTCTAATCTAGGCAAATGGCTCACCCGCGTCTGCCTCATCCTCAGCTGACTTGATGGCTCTCTCCCCCAGGTGGTTTGGAATTGAGGACTCGTCCAGCCTGAACATGAGCGCAAAGCCCATGATGAGGGGCTGCGGTGGCAGGAAGTTCTTCTTCCCCCTCACCATGAAGCTGCCTGTGGGGAGGTACTCGCCAGTGGGGGCAGTCTTGGAAACCTGCAGAGCAATGTCAGTAGGTCAGTCAGTTACCTGCATCCCAGCAATACTGGCAGTCACCCATGCACAGCTTCAATCAGCCAGCTGTACTTTAATAGACCCTGCACTGATTCTGAATACGTGCATGTCAAGATCTTATAACCAGGCAAGTTGCAGGGGCCTTGCATTGGCGAAAAAAGAGTGTTGCCAGGCACAAATCAATATCAAATGCGTCAGCGCACATCATTGCCAACTTACAATAGAAGCAGCAATATCAGCCACTTTGGAGAATCTACACCTTGCTTCTCACAAAGCTTTGGTTTCCAGGTGCGCAATCACACATTGCCAACTCATGTTCACACTGTACGATGCGATTCTTCACCAGCCCCTTCCGCACCTGGTCATGGTACACCCACCACGCCGACGTCACAATCTTTGCATGCCACGCCTGGCTGCGGCACACGCAGGCACAGCCAGCTTGAGAGATGCTGAGCGGGGGGACGGGCTTGTCGGGGTCGTGGTTCTTGATGATGGTGGTGGAGGCGCCGTGCAGCTCCGCGTGCACGTACACGTCGCCCTTCCTGCACAGACCAAGAAGGACAACCACCTTGAGGTATTACACATGGAATGGGCGTGTCTGCGCTCTCTTCATTCCCATTTACACCCACCAGTATTGAGCAGAGTGACAACACATTTGTAGACCAATTAATTAATCATCGGAGAAAATCTGATCAGGACCCTTATAAAATCATTGCACTTCCACTGATGTTCGCTTACAGCTGACAAAATTCATGTCCAACAGGTTAACCACCCTCATTGAGGGTTGCGGGTTGACACTAAACACTAAGCACTGCCCGGCCTTACCTGAGGTACCTCTTGACCAGTATCTCGTTCTGCTGCGCATCCCTGCCACTGATGACCAGGTAGTTCTCTGTGGTTATGAACCAGTAAAACTTCTCAAACCACATGGGCTTGCGCACAACCTGCATGGTGGAAGCCTGCGACCGAACCTGCACAACACAACGCAAACACCCTGTCAAATAAGGATGCATCCTTCTAGCAATGTATATTCCTTTGTCTCCATTCCCCCCTTCTTTGGCTGGATTTCATGACATCTCCAATTGGCACAGCATGTCGCTGTTTCGATCACAAAGTGACATGAATCTTTTGGAACTAATCACCTAGATACTAGTTAGAAGTGCGCAGCAAAATAGCAGCCATGCCCCACGCACTGCAGGCATTCACAAGCCCCTGATATGTGCCAGCCCCATGAAACTGCCGCTGAAGCCTAGACAATGCAGACATGGGGCAATACCTTTGTGAGCTGCTGCTGTGCTTTCTTCTCTGCTGCCTTGAAGGCCTTCTCATTGGCCTCAATGGTCTTCTGCTGCTTCACCACGTGCTTCTTGCGAGTCTCGTAGTGGGCCCGGGCATTGCCAAAGGCGCTCAGGCCAAGGTCAACTTCAACCTGTAATATGCAAAAGGAATGATCAATTCCTCTGTGTAGAATAGCTTCTGATGCAATTTGCCATGAAGCGTCAGCTCACACCAGGACACACATCGTGGCAATAGCAATCATACTCGTTACAGAAAAATAGAAGGACAGCACACACCACGCTAAAATTGGTACACAGTCCTGGATTGATCAGCATAATACAACTGACATAGCATTTATATTTCATATTCCCCAAGCAAAAGCAAGCAGCAGACGCCACAAGGCTCACCTTTGATGCAGGCCTGGTCAGCGCCTCCTCGTCCTCCCCATCCTCATCCAGGTAGTTGCCCAGCAGCAGCGTGATGGAGTTGCGCTCAAGCTGCAGAGAGTCAACCGCAGCCGCGATGGGGTTGCCAGCCTTCTTCTCATCCTTGATCATCCGGGACAGGTCCCGCCAGTCCATGCCGCTGGCGATGGCCTCGTTCACTGCGTTGATGGCGGCGTCAACCAGGTCCAGGTTGTACTCGATCAGCGCTGCCTGCATGTGCGGAGGTGACGTCAGGTTGGGTTGAGAGGTTTGAAATTCACGCCTTCCTCTCGCAAAGGAGTGCAAGGGAAAAGTTACAATAAAAACGACATTATATTTACAAATGCAAAGGATATAAAGCCTTACATTAAACTTGGAAATTTCAAGGTACAAAACTCAAGGCATGAATAACTACAACTGGTAGGTTCCATTTGCTCTATTACAGTCGCCACACGATCAGCGGCCCCAGCCACGTCCCAGCCACATGTAGTGACATAATTGCGGTGGCTGTACCTTCATGTCTGCAATCTCGGCCTCCTTGGCCAGCGTCTCAGCTCGCTTCCCCTGGTCATCCTTGATCTTCACCAGCTTGGACACAGCCTGCTTCTCCTGCTGGACCCGCTGGTTGTCGAGCTTCTGGGTTTCAATCTGAAGAGCACAGGAGCATCATGTCAGTGCCACTGAGATGTCACAGCTAAGATACCAAGCTGAGATGCCAAGCTGAGATACCACGCTGAGATCAATACCACACTACATGAGCCTAGTGAACATGTCAGGTACTGGCGAAGATCAGCATGTCGAGGTAATTGTACGTATTATAAGGCTAGATATAAAACTTGAAATTGGTGTCACTCAATGCCAGTGCTGTATACCTTGCTGAAGAATTCATCCAGAGCTGCGTCAAAGGTGGGGAAGTCAAGCCGTGGCTTGTCGGCATGCTGCTTGAGAATGAGAGGCTCAAAGTCGTTGTACAGGACAGGCTCCTCCGTCTCACCGGGCTTGGCGAGGCCTGCACATTATTATGCAATTGTTAATTATTGTCATTATTAAAAGCATTGGCAATGATCCACAGCAGAATCAGCTCACTCGCGGTACTCGAAACACTCAAAGGCTGCTACAGCAACATCCTGCAGAGCAGAAACCAGCAAGATAGAGAGCTCCCCAAGAGATTCACAGCCACAATAGTTGGTAACTACGCTTTCCCACCAAACATGCAAAGGAATATTCCCCAAAGTTACACCAGCTATATTAATCAGCAACCCGCTCATATAAGACAACGCAGGTACTGTGTCCTCACCTGGTTTGGTCAAGATGTACCCTGCGGGCGGCTCCTTCTCGATCTCATCCATCCAGTGCTCATAGCCCCTGATGGCCCCCATGAGGCTCCCACACTCCTCGTCAGACAGGGGCAAGGCGTGCACCTTGCGGTCAGGCTGCAGGCCGGCTGTGAGGATGCAGTGGTCAACCACAGCAGGGCCAAACGGCAGCACACTGCCCACAGCACCTGCACCAGCGTATTGAAGTTGGTATTTATCGATACCTTGTATCAGAGTGTACAACACTGCTCATAGCAAGTCCACCACCAGAATTCGAATCCAAGATATGCTGGCATTTCTTTTGAATATTCTGTTGTGCACGGCAGGGCAGACCTGCGCAAGGTCATGTTCCCAAAACCATTTACATCTCTATGCACATGGCTGCTTGCCAGCCACCATGACATTGCACAGCTTGGAATACAAATAGGCACCCACCTTTCAGGGGCTGGTCTTTGGTGCACTCCGCCAGAGCTGCTTTCATCTGTGGCTGGGACACCGGCTGCCTGAGGCGGATGGTGTGGATGGGGTAGGGGTGGCGCGCCATCATCGCAACCCCCTTGTCGTCATCCCGGTGCGATCGCAGCAGAGTGATCACTTCGTACTTGGAATCGGTGAGGATCAGGTTGCCCTGCCGGTGGCACAAGGGAGGCTTGGCACATGCGCCATGGCAATGTAGGATATGGCCTATGCAGGAGCATGCACATGCACCACGCCTGATGCCATGCACTTGATGGTGACTGCAACATGACCCCACCTGTGCGTACAGCTGGTGGTGCGCGTGGTACCCGCATCCACACGCGAACACCGCTCAAACCCTAAACCTCAAGCCCAAACACTAGGCAAAGATCGCAATACACTCTGAACCCTAAATCCCTAATCCCCACCTGTGCGTACAGCTCCAGCAGCAGGTGGTGCGCATGGTCCCCGCTACCAAGGGCAAAAACCGCCCTAAAACCCTAAAACCATAAAGGCTAAACCCCTGAACCATGGCACCCACCTGCGCATACGGCACCGTGAGGCACCACCACCCATACGTGCAGTCCGCCCTAAAATCCTAAAACCCTAAACCCTAACCCCCACCTGCGCGTACAGCTCCAGCAGCAGGTGGTGTGCGTGGTCCCCGCTCCCAAATGTGAAGTCCACCACCCTGTCCACCCCCAGCTGGTTGACCGCCTCCAGTCGCCGTGTGCGCAGGTGCTTGCGCAGCTTGAGGGTGAAGTTGGAGGGGGTGTCGCCCTTGTCGCGCGTGAACTGGGAGGGGGGGTAGGGTTTTAGGGTTTAAGAGTTAGGGTTTGGGGTGGAGGGGGTGTCGCCTTGTTGCCGGTGAACTGGGGTAGGGTTTTAGGGTTAGGGATTTTAGGGTTCAGGGTGGAGGGTCAGAGCGGAGGGTGGAGGGGTGTCGCCCTTGTCGTGGGTGAACGGGCGAGTTGGTGGGTGGGTGTGGGTGAGGCTGGGGTTTGCGGTGTGGACGAGGAGAGGGGGCGGTGTATCATGGGTGTGGTGGCGAGGGTTAGATGACATCGTGCACAATGGGGTTGGCGTGCAATGCTACCAATGCAAGGTGAAGGATCGGGTTGTACCTGTGTTGAGTGAAATCGAATTCCCGACTCCAGCAGCACAAACACCTTCTCCCCATCATCGCCACTGCGCGCCAGCTTCAGCATGTACGTCTGCGGGGTGGGGTGGCAACAGATGGTTCATTGAAAGGAACAAGCAGCCACATAGTCATACCGTAGTTTGTGTCTCAATAGTGCATCCTAGCCTGCGCCTGGTTCTTGGGCATGGGTTGAACCCATAGCCCTGGCAACCCGTGCCCTCAACCCATGCATGATCGTTTTCATGATGAACACCGTTAGTTGCGTAGGCCTCGACCCATAACGCAGACAATATGTTGAGGTTTTCCATGCCTCTGTTTTTTGCATACGTGTTGACATCCATACCTTAGGGTTGAGGTCGTAAATGTTGGCCAAGCGCATGCCAATCACCCTCTTTTGCAGGCAAGCCACCTCGGAACAAACATCGGCAGAAGTGAAGCGCTGCTTCACCATTTTGGCAGCGGTTTGGTATTACGAAACCACTTTACGGTTGTGTATCCTGCCTACAGGTAGGCCACGATAAACTTCTGTGGCATGGACCTGTCGACCCACTTCCTAGTCAGCCCAGCAGCAAAAGACAGCCATTACCGACTGGCATGCCAAAACACCCAATGTAGCAGACGGTTTACGTCTAGTATAACAACAAAGAACGGAAAACAAAAGTATCATATGCATGCATTGGCCAATGCATTGGCAAAGACGTCCCCGTTCCAATTATTTGCATTCTCCACTTTCCTACTCCCACTTAGCCGCCAGCATTCGATTAGCATGCAGCCTAATTTGGGAACTACACAGTTGCAGAGCACCTGTTGGCAAGGTACAACGCAGACTCCTCCATTCATTGCTGCCCACTTTTGTAGTAGTGCCCAGTTGCGTTTCTTGGAGCCGTTGGATTGGCAGCACCCCACTTGAACACCAACACCAATATCACAGTGTATTATCATCGTTCTATACGGTTTCTCTTGTAGTGAGATACACTGAAAGCTTGATCCACGCCAACTGCAACCCCCAAACACAGCAACCATGGAGTATGAAGAGTTCGACGTGAGTGAGACATCACATCTCATCGTCAGCAGTTGAATACGTATCCTGCTGCGCCCCATCCCGTGTGATAAGAAGCAGGAGATACCACGGCATTGCTCATCCCAAGCACCTTTCAACCGATGCGTGCAGACCATCTTGTGCATCTTGCATCTTGCATCCCACAATGCATGCACCTCAGAATTGGGATATGCATGACCGTGATGCCCCCATCCATCCCTGCAGGAGGCCTATGGCGTCCCCGACATGGTCAAGCAGTTCGTGGTCTACTTCTACAGGCATATCAGGTAACCCATCGCCCACACCTCACTGTACCAGTGACTTACAAGGCTTGTCCTTGCACCACTCACTGCACCATCACAGCTATTGGGCTCAGCTGAGCTCTTAGACTGTTTTCTGAACCCACTAGTCAGCCTCAGACCCACCACCCACTGGTCAGCCCTGTACTTACCGGCAGCCCCTCAAACAGCAGCGGGGGATTTCATTACCAGGATCCATACTTGTCCCTCTGCATCTTGTCAGATGCAGCACGCAGTTAAACACCACCAGCTACAGGTTGTATCCACTAGACAGCTTAGAACACTGAACAACCTCAGTGCACCAATACCAAAAACACCAATCCACTGGAATAGCCTCCCGTCCACCGCCCACACGGCATCAAGAGGAACCTCTGCGAGGGGTCACTGTGCACCGTCTCCTCCCCCACCTTCTGCACAACCACTCACCGTCAGCTACTGGTGAACCCACTAGACAGCCTGAACCTCAGTGCACAGCCACTTGTCACCAATCAACCCGTGCTCCTTTTGGTGCCTCTACACCAAACCCACTGACGGGGCCATCTGCTGCGCAGGGAGCGCAACATCCGTGAGATCCACTCTATGTTCACGGTGTCATTCTCCACCCTGAGCGAGCGATTCTTCAAGGATGTGCCATGGCCCCAGGTGCAGGAGATCGCTGAGCTGGCAGATAACGACCACGTGTTCTGCCTGCTGTACAAGGTGCGGCGCCTAGTTAGGGTTTAGGGTTTCAGCACCGGCAAGCACGTAGTTAGGGTTTAGGGTTATAGCACGTGTACTTCTGAGCTGACAACGATGACGTGTTCTGTATGCTGTATAAGGTGCGGCGCCCAGGTGGCAAACACCCTAGTCAGGGTTTAGGGTTTAGGGTTTTAGCATGTATACTTCTGCTGAGCTGGTAGACAACGGCCACGTGTTCTGCCTGCTGGCTGTACAAAGTATAGTAGCGGGTGGGGTTTAACAGTTTGAGATAGCAGCCCTGGTTGCTTTGGTATCAAGAATAGCCGGTGCGATGGCGCAATCAAAATGCTGCATGATTATCTTATTTATCCTCGCCACTCTACACCTCCACGCCTTTACATCTCATTGTCGCATCCGCACACTTCCTATGGCCTGCCACCACCCACCCGCCCGCCCACCCGCCCTGCAGGAGATGTACTTCCGCCACCTGTTTGCCATCAAGGGCCACAAGCCCTCACTGGACCAGCGCTGCGCAGCATGGGACAACTACGCACAGCTGTTTGGCGTGATCCTGCACGGGAACGTCAACATGCAGGTACACCCGTAGATAATGTTCATTTTGGGATGGGTATTGCCAGGACAGAGCTGAGCAGCACAAAGGCTTGTGCACGGCTGAATGTGAACCTGGCTATGCATCTTTATGTACATAAATTCATATCTTGTTGCGATCTCTCTCGCCAAAGCCCTTAGTGGCGGTGGGTGCAGGTTACGCTATTGGCGGTGGCCATGGTTTGTATCTCTTTCCTTTGTGGTACTCAGTCACTCACCACACCGTGCAGCTTCCGCTGGCTGTGGGGCTTGGTGGGCGAGTTTGTGTACCAGTTCCAGTCCTTCTGCAAGTATTTAAATAACTAACTGATTCATTTCACCGCGCAGCTCCCGCACAGCTGGCTGTGGGACATGGTGGACGAGTTTGTGTACCAGTTCCAGTCCTTCTGCCAGTACAAGGGCAAGCTGGGCCAGATGCAGGCGGAGGAGGTGGACACCCTGCGCAACCTGGACGGGGTGTGGAACGTGCTTGCGGTGCTCAACTACCTGCAGGCAATGGTGGACAAGTCGGGCATTCTGGCGGAGCTGTCCAACGAAGGTGGGGTATTTGGCAGGGAGGGTGCGCTTTGTGGGGGGTATAGGGGAGGAGGGATGGAGTGGGGTGCGGGGGGCGAAACGGATAATTGCACAGTGTGGGAAAGTTCTGTGGCAGCGGTGGGCATGTTGGGCGTGGGAACCCTAAGTTGGGGTTTTGAGTGCCATGTGGACTGCAGTAACCTCACCTGATTGTTGCACGGTGGTTGGCATCAGAGCCGGTCTCAATAGACTCATTTGTAGGTACATATGCATGTGGGTGAAGTGTGCATTTCATGCTACATTAAATTAAATTGTCATGTGCATACAAAATTGCTGCGGCATTCACGCCATGTCTGGCAAGGATGGCTTCACGGTGGGGGCATCCTCTTGATGACATACGTTGAAACACAGCCATCGGGTTGGCTCAGTAAGCAGTCGGTGCGGTAGGAGTAACCTGTTACTGCATTCAAGGACCAATGTTTACAACATCACATCGGTGTGTGGCCTGCTAACGCGCCCTCCATTGCCCCCCCTGTGCAGACAGCCAGAAGCGCCTGTTTGAGACGGAGGGCTACGACCCCAAGGAGAGCAACGTGCTGCGCATGCTGGGCTACTTCTCGCTCATGGGGCTGCTGCGCGTGCACACAGTGATCGGGGACTACTACGGGGCGCTCAAGGCGGTGTACCCCGCATCGGTGTTCCAGACCAAGAACCTGTTCGCAACCAAGCAGCCAGGTGCGCAGGGGGTTTAGGGCTTAGGGTTTAGGGTTTGTGGGCCAGGCAACTACTACGGGGCTCGAGGCGGTGTACCCCGCATCAGTGTTCCAGGCGAAGAACCTGTTTGCAACCATGCAGCCAGGTGAGCAGCCTGAAACAGCATGCGCAAACAACTGATATGGGGAGTGCTGGTGGATCACGTGCCACACAACTGTTGAAACGGGAACTGTTCCAATGCGTACCCTCTGCTTGCACCCACTGTGCTTCCCTAGAATGTTCTGCTTCCCCTTGCTCCTCCTCATCATCCCCCATTCCCCCGCAGGCTGCAACATCACGCTCCACTACTACACCGGCTTCTGCTACCTCATGATGAACCGATACGTGGATGCAGCAAGGACGTTCAACAACATCCTGTCGTGGATCGCACGGTGGGTGGTGGGCAGGGGCCAAAGCATGTGTTGGCTATTGTTTTTAACACGCCATGTGTGTACTGCGGTACTCTTTGGCGTCCATGACCTGGTCTGGATGCCTTTTCAAGTGTTGTCACACAGTGGCGCATCCTGACATATTTGCATTCTGGGCCGTTTGTAGCCCACTCATTGCCATGGGCACCCAGCGTCATCAATTATATAACATCCCCTTAAAGCGTGGAGTGGACCCTTGAAGCAATTATAGCCTTTAAAATTGGCACCACTGTCCATTTCACCCTTGTTCCCTTGCACTCTCAGGACGCGGCACGTGCTCTCCCAGCACGTCCACTTTGACGAGTTTTTGAAGAAGAACGAGCAGATCTACGCGCTGCTTGCGCTGGTGGTGGCCTTCTGCCCACCCGCCACCAAGGTGCTGGAGGAGACGGTGGCAAACCAGCTCAGGGAAAAGTGAGTTCGCGGGGCGGAGGGTGGGTGTGCGGGTGTGGGTGCTGCGGGTGGTTCGTTTGGGTGTGGGTGGCTGGGTGAGGCGGTGTTACCGTTGAAGGGTTTTGTTCGAGGGAGAAGTGGGGATGTGGGTGGGGGTCTGGGGGGAAATGCTTACCTGGTTTAAATTCAGTAACGCAGCAGTGCACGTGTAAGTTGGACAAATGCTTGTGTAAATGAACATCACACACGCAAAAATGCCTGCTCCTCAAAACCCTCACCCAAAACCCCAGCACAAAACCCCAATTTTGCAAAACTTACAACCCTTCACTTAAAATTGGTATTTTAATTTAGCCAGTGAAGGGCTATTAATTTTATTCTATCTGCTATTTTGAACCCCAAAATCCTGCCGCAGGTACCAGGAGAAGATGCAGCGCATGGCTGGCCGCATGGAGGAGCCTGTGTTCCAGGAGCTGTTTGACTATGGCTGCCCCAGGTTCATCACCACCGCACCCCCCAACTTTGACGCGCTGCAGCTGAACACCAACCGTGAGGCCTACCGCACGCAGCTGCGCATGCTGCTGGCCGCGGTGGCTGAGCAGAAGCACGTGCCCGTCATCAGGCAGTTCCTCAAGCTCTACTCGGTGCGTGGGGACGGGTGCCTAGCCGGCGAGTGGCTCTCAGGGGCCCAGTTGGCCAAGAATAACTATCAAGGATTGTACTATAGATATTCTTGCATTCTTGCTATTACATGTATTACATTTGAAGGGTAGTTTTCCTGTTGGAACATGTACAGAGCTGCTTATTCAACGAAATAGTAAAGTCAGCGATCTTGTCAATGTGGTAATGAAGGGGTATTCGTTGTGCATATTCCAACCTGCCTCACCTCCCCTCCCCCCTCCTCCAGAGCATCCCGCTGTCCAAGCTGGCCAACCTGATGGAGGTGGATGAGTCAACCCTGCGCGCCCAGCTGCTGGTCCTCAAGAAGCACACGGTGCTCAAGACATACATGGGCGAGGGAGACCTCACGCAGGGACAGGTGCAGCCCACGGGCGACGTGCAGTTCTACATCGACGTGGACCCCACCAGCGGGGACGAGATGGTGCATGTGGGCGAGGCGGCGCCGCCCAAGCGGAGAGGTGGGTGGTGGTGGTGATGGTGTGTGCGTTGAGTAGTGGCCAGGGGAGAGGTTAGGAGGTTGCCTGTGTGAGGAAGCGGCCCAGCTCAAGTAGGGTGTTGGTGGTGAGTTGAGTGGGCAAGGAGGTAGTGTGTTGTGGGTCGGATTCGGGTGGGGGAAGGAGGTAGGGATGAGGTGGTGCATGTGGGCGATGTGGTGGCGGCTGCGCCAAAGCTGAGAGGTGTGTGTGGTGGTGGTTGGTTTGAGGTTATGGGGCTTGCATGTTTGGTGGGGCAGCTCCAATCAAGGAGAAGGGTGGAAGAGCAGATTGGATATGAGAGGGGATGCAGTTGTCGATGATAAACAAGGCTTGCACAGCCTTGAGCCAGACCACTGAGATCGAGGTACAGGCCTGCATGAGCATGGGGTTTACATCAGGAGGACGCATGCAGCAGCAATGCACCGAGCGCATAAGGAAATAGCCTGTAGCCTTGCCTGGCATGCCCACGCCTGATCCCGATCCCCCCCCCCTCCCGCAGCCGACTTCCTTGTGCGCCACATCGCCAAGATGGAGCAGATTGTGAGCGACCTGAACCAGACGTCGGCCATCCAACAGCGCGCGGCAGGGGCGGCACCAGCCTACTAGGGTTTTTGCGCCAGATTTCGT
The DNA here is from genome assembly GCA_032358255.1 of Heterotrichella gracilis. Lineage (NCBI taxonomy): Eukaryota > Xanthophyceae > Tribonematales > Xanthonemataceae > Heterotrichella > Heterotrichella gracilis. The sequence continues at coordinate 153,981 of JAULBX010027827.1, forward strand.
GTGTGCGGGGTTATGCATTCTTGCTAAGGGTCATGCGCCAGCCTATGGGGACAGCGGCTTGCTGGGCTACCCTACCTACAATGCATCAGTGCTGGGGTGGAGCTGCGGGTATTGACCTGTGCGCAAGGTGCTGTTCTAGGGCCAGCTATGGCTGGGGTACTCCTCGGGGGGGAGGGGGAGGGGAGGGTATTGAGTTTTGGGTGCCTCTCGGTGTTTACTTGATAAACCGACGGCGTGGAGCAGATTCTATTTTAAAGTATGCAAGGCTGTGACATTTGGCCAAACCTCGGCAGAGTTTTCCATTGGTGTGACACACTGTCGACCAGTTTCAATCACGATAGCGCACACCACACCTCAGGTAGATATGTGCCTTTGGTTGGCAAGTCCAGTGCTTGGCCCTCCAAGGCCAATTGTGCATGGGCATTTTGAATTTTATGTCTGTTTAACATTACACTACACTGTAGCTGGCTGCGAGCTGTAAATGTTGCCACCAGTCCTGAGCTCGTTGCACACTGGGTCTCCCAGAATGTATCATCCTTGTTCAGTGCCGTACCAGATTTGTTATTCGTTAACGGTATAACAGTAAGTGTTACAGCAGTCTTCAGCAGCACTCTCATGCATGCAACAATGTTCCTGGGACGCACGCGACGTGGCACGTCCACTGGACGATATGATATACGGTATTAATTGGCAGGAGGCCCTCAAAAAACCCCCTTTTATACGCATCCGCAACTGCTCAGCAGCCACTCCAAATAACAAGTCGAAATTCACAAGCTCTCAGGTATAGGATTCAATCAGCTATACGGCTACTAGCGGTGATGATCGAATACCTAACGATCCTTTATAATCATTTTATACCAACACGCGCATGCATAAATCTTAATCCTATAAATACCATAATATTAACCAGCTCAAGTTCCATTGACATGGCAACCAAATTCAAAATCTAGACCGCAAGCGCCGCACGAACGTAGTGGCTGGGCCAGAGGCACGGCAGGTTGACACGTATGCTACCGTGGCAGATGAATGCCGGGTACCTATGGGCTATGATTGAATCCCAGGCACGACGCCCATCGGCACCATGTAGTCACAGCCCTTGTGACACGGCGTGTGCCACTACAGCCTCTCAAATGCATGACGTCCACCTGCCCGCTCAACATTTGAGTACCCTGTCTACCTCTAGCACATGAGGCCATGTCCCTACTCAATAAACCCAAAATCCTATAGCTGACTTTACCCAATGAACACTAGAACAGGTTCGCTTTCTTCTTCAACAAGACCTGGCGCCAGGCTGGCTGCCCCCTGAACTCCTGCCTGCTCACTCCAAACACCGTGTCAAACTCTGCGTCGTCCAGGTACTCCTCGCGGCGCGTCATGTCGATGCCGCTCTCCAGCCGCATGCCTGCAAGGGGTGGGGTGGGGTGGGTGGGTGCGACAGGGGAGGGATATGCAGCCAATCACACAAAAGCCATATTGACACCACTGCTGGAACACACGTACCTAAATGAAGTATCCAACTACCAGCCCTGCCCAACCCATGACCAGAACATGCTTAGGATATGAATTCCTTGCTGATTCTTATGATGCAGTGCCTGTGCCTAAGCGCCTGTGCAAAAATGATTTTTATGCTAGTACATGGCTGGCATGGGGGCCAACTGCCAATCTGGCTGTAACACTGAAATTATGGGCTGGTAAACTACCACCCCTCCTTGGCCCAGCACGTACGCTGCAGCTCTGCATAGAGAATGAAGTTCCTGCCCAATGAGAACTGCTTGAGCCCATGCAACAAATCAATATCCAACTAATCACCCACCTACCTACGTCCCCTGACATTAGACCCAGCATGCACCCTGCATAGGCGTCAAGTCCTTGATGTGAACCAACCACCCACCAGCACGTACCCTGCAGCTCTGCGTATGGGATGAAGTCCTTGCCCACCGTGAACTTGAAGTCTGTGAACACCTTGTTCTCAGCGATAAACCCGTTCTCCAGCTTGGCAGGCAGGGTGGGGCTGGCCGCCACGGGGGCGGGTGCAGGGGAGGCAGACCCATTTTCCACCTTGAACATGCCGGTCATGCGCTTGGTGATGTTCTCGGGGATGGTTTCCTTGGAGCCGTCCACCACCTGGGGGTGAGGAGGGGGCGCCTTGGTGAGGGGTGCGGGTGATGGCAGCGGTGGGGTAAGATGGGGCTGGCGCTTGGCAGCGGGGATGTGAAGGACGGGAGTGCATGGCGTGCGTGTGCCCAGTAGATGGTGTATGCATACACAAAAACATATGCATACATCGTGGAGCATAGTACTGTGATATGGGGATACAAGCTGGTTAGATGGGTGGCAGACGTGAAGCGCCCACCTCCAGGCTACACGGTAGCGCAGTGAGCGGAGGTATGCAGAGCAAAGGGTCAGCAGTGTCAAATGTAAGCCAAGGAATGTTGTTGTTGCTTAGCCAGTTGGGTACCTCGTCAGCTGCCGGGCTGGCTGCCAGCTCAGCCTTGGCGCCAGCTGGTGCAATCTCCGCGGGCGTGACAGGCGTCGGCGTCTCAGTGGCCGCCAGGGGCTTGGGTGCCTTGACAGGCGTGCCACTGGCCTCTGCCACAGGCTCTGGCTTTGGCACAGGCTCGGGCTCGGGTGCAGGCTCTGGCGCGGGAGCTGGCACAGGCGCCTCGGCAACTGCAGTAGGTTCCACCACTGGTTCGGGCTCTGGGGCTTGTTGGACTGCGCTTTCTGGCTCGGGTGCGGCAACCTCAGGGGCAGGCTCTGCTGCCGGTGTGGGTTCTGCCTCAGGCTCAGCAGCTGACTCAGGTGCAGCTGGCTCAGGTGCCGAGACTTCAGCAGGTGCAGAGCTGGGCTCTGGCGCCGACTCAGGAGTGGCTGCCACTGCAGGTGCGTCCGCTGCTGGTGCTTCTGTTTCCGTGCTGTCCTCCTCTTGGACCTCTACCTCCTCCTCTGCTCCCTCCACATCCTGAACAGAGAGGACAGCTGGTTGCCAGGTGTGCAAGCCATGGGGCTGACCTGACAGCTGGTGCACAACTTGACCTGGGTTCTGGTTCCCACAGGCAGAGGTCTGGAATGTTGTAAAATAATAAGGTGGTGTGTTGTTGTGGTGGAATAGCCAAGGAACCTGAGAGGGTGGCTGGTTGGGGACCTCACTTGGAGTTTGTGAGTGAGATCGCTTGCATAACAAGTTGCTGACCCACTTGCCAGTGGCTCTCGACTTTGTGAACACAGCTGGCATTTTAATAAACTATTCTGCAGGTTACCAAACCCTACAAGCTCCCTCTCACAACCAAGTGAGGGTGTTACCAGCATTCCTGAACCAGTGCGTGAAGCAGCGCAGTGGTGAAGGAACCGCACCTGGACCTCCTCCTCTGCGGCACCGCCAGCTGCAGCCTTGTTGGCACCAGGCTGGTTCTGCTTGTTCTTCTTCTTGTTCTTCGCCATATTGAATATTGAATATCTATAGGAGGATGAAGGGCAGACGGCCTGCAATTGGCGCCAAGGGTCTCACTTGCACGCCACTGTGCCACCCCCAGCAATACATAGCCACTACGACCGCAGCATTTGCAAGCTAACTACATATGACGTGCGTGCAAAAAGCGTCGATGCAGTAGCGTCGTTCAAATGCCAACAGATCACCATGGCCACGATGCGTTGCGATAAGGCGTGTGGAGTTTAACACTCTCAGGAAAGAGTCGACCACATACTGCTGTTATAGGCATAATATCCACTGTAAAGCAGGCTTTCTTCGGTTTAAACGCACCATCCACTTCGTTCGGTCGTGTGTGCACAAAAAACGTGACGATACAGACGTTTCAATGGGCTCAGTACCTAGTACAAGGATACCCAGCGAACACCCTCGACACACCGTCACAGGCACACCTTGTATCCAAACAGGGTGAATGCAGATACATTTGCGCAGAACATGTTCGTGCAGGATCTCATACAGTACCTTCTAAGGCAGAAGCGGCCCTAAGGCAGAAGTGGCATATCCACCGTGTGGCTCCCACCAAATTGCGTCGCGAGCCTGCTGTTTATTTAGTATGCACCCTTGGTTACAATACAGCCCAGATCGTCAGCAACGAAGGCAAGGGACAGTGGCTGGGAAATACACCGTGGTGGTGCTTGCAGCGTGGAACATGTATTGCACCGGACCGAACAGACCAGCTATCTCCCACTGGGAGTCCCAGCTGGCCGCCGTGACCTTAATCCCCTTAGGGTTTATGAGTTGCTGTCAAAACCCTCTGCTAGGGTTTGGGTCAGGAGCCTCCTGGCAATAGCTGGCTTCCCACAGGCCAGCTGTTTTGACCTGCACTGCTAAACCAACAACAGGTCTCAGGCCCACTTTGCTCAATTCTGAGACCTGCACAGTACTATACAGTGCACAACCTAGCATGATCACTTGATGCCTCTATGAAAAATAAAGTACGGCAAAGTCTAACTGTTGGCGTTGGCTTTACTTGCGTGTCTGAATGGCCTAAACTCGCAATCACCGTACGCACCAGCGCCAAAGTGCAAACCCAGCTGCGGAATAGACACTACCAGTCCATGTCTCAAGCGACATACCCTACCCACTGTCCCCACCCTCACATAAACCCTACAACCCCTTCTCCCTCCCCCTCGCCCCCTTCATCCATCTTTCTTCTCCGCCCCAACCCCCTCCCCCTTCCCCGCCCCATCCCTGGCCTCCGCCCCCCCTGCCAGCAGCGCCGCTGTATACTTGTTCGCAAAGTACTCAAAGTAGTAGCTGCAACACAGCCACAGCAGCGTGCCGTCAGACAGGTGCACCAGCCACATGGCGTCCTGCCAACACAGGGTGTCCACCACATAGTGCTGGTGCAACATACCCAAATAACACCGGGTCATAGATGCAACAGTGCCAAAGTAAAGCAGGTAAAGCTCATGGACGGTGTCCGCCTCATTAACAGCAATGGCACCAAAGTAAAGCTGTTTGGTCCACTGCATGCCATGCAACTGGTCATCTGATTGACTGACCCCACTGGTGCATGCACAGGCAGGACTTCACAGCTAAGCAGTCACGTGAACTACTTGCCCATGCCCCCTCCCCCACCCCCACCTGGCCCCATTCCACGCCGACACGCTGATGACAATGAGCAGGAAAGCGCAGTTTGCCACGTAGGAGCGCCACCAGGCCAGGGTGAGCAGGAGGGTGAGCTGGGTGAGCGCCACGTGGAGGGCCATGTACACAAGCGGCTGCGGGACGGGGGTGAGGGGGGATTCAAGGAATACGTAATAATAAATGAAAATACTATGCATAAAATGGCAATTACAAAAGGTTTTTCAGCAGCGGAGCACCATTTAGACCCGCCCTGCATGATTTGAGCGTTTTATCCCGCAGCGATGCCGATGCAGCCCCCCCGATCTCCCCCCCTGCACCATCTGCACACCATTCCGCAGCCAGCTCCTCACCTAACCAAGACTGTGGCGCCGATGCCCTACCGGCATGCCGTGGTTAGACTCCTCCTCTTGCCCTCCCACACCCACCTGCGCGTCGTGCGGCAGCCAGCCCATTGCCCTGGCCAGCCCCGTCCTCCTGCCCGGCCGCATCATGTAGCTGAACAGGGTGGTGTAGCCGCGGTCACGGATCTTCTGGGAGGAAACGATGAACACCTGGGGAGGATAAAGTTCATGTGCGTGGGTAGGTGTGTTGGGTGAATGGGCCCAGTCCATGTATGCTTCCCTAATGACCTAAGAAATGCATTTTCCACAATCGCATGTGCTGTCGTCCCAAGCTTTAACCCCATGCCCATACATTCGGGACTGACACACACCCCGGCTCAATTGCAGGAGCCTGCTGCACTAACGCACCCACTGCATGTAGCAAACAAAACTTGTACACCCTTCCCCTCCCCTCCCCCCCCTCACCTTGATGTAATATGAGAATGCCCACACCGCATAGGGCAGGATGGGCCACAGGCCCAAATCCCAAATCCCCGCAGAGTTCCACGCATCCCTGGCAGCCTGGGGATCAGCCGCATCCTTGAACAGGTCATCGCTGGGGTGCCACCTCTGCGCCCACGACACACATGCGGGGAACCAGTGGAGGAAGAGGGAGGCGATCTGAGGAGGAGGGGGGTGCAATTCAGTGGTTGTACAGTCCACAGGATTCCATTCCCTTTTCTACCAACTCCCTTTGCTATCACAAAAGATAACATAATGGATATGGTTTGAAAGTGCCATCGCACTAGTGCCAGCACTGCGCCCATGACACACATGCCGGGAACAAGTGGAGGAACAGGGAAGCAATCTGGAGGGGATCACATTTTCAGTGCGGCACTATGTCTCCCTTTCTAGAAAGTGGACAGTGGTTTACCAGGCAATCGTCGGTGATGTGATGAGTATGTCATGTAAGTCAGCGCATCCGCGTTTCAGAGCTCACCCCCAAAGAGCTACGCCGAAATGTAATGGGCTCTACATTCTATCAGAAATCCCCCTCAACTCCCCCCCTCCCACCACCCACCTTGTCCACCGAGTGGTACACCAGGGAGTTCCGGAACGCGATGATGGACCAGGCCAGGGGGCCCATGTTGAAGGCGTAGGTGGCCTGCAGGGGGAGATAAATGTAACGTTCACAGGAGTAAATTTGTAAAAAACTTGTTTCGCATGATCAGGCTGGATGCGGCGCGGTGCCAAGCAGGAAGTCTAGAAAATCAGTATGTGTCTTGCCATGTGCAGGAACAGAAAGTCGGGTGCACCCGGGTAAAAGGGGACCTTTCGCAACAGGAAAACCCTAACGCCAGGCGAGGACCCTAGCAAAGGGTGATTGTCTTACCCGGTGCAGGAACAGGGAAGTGGGGTAGACCCATATGTGAATGAGCAGCAGCACGTTTGCAAAGTAGCAAAAGTCAAAGAGATAGTAGTGCCAGCGCTTGATGCGGTAGTCTATCCAGCGGTGGCTGAACAGCAGCAGCGCCTTGAAGCTGTACAGCAGGTGGAAGGTGGAGGGGGAGTTGCCCAGCCAGTAGGCGCTCAGCCTGCAAGGGGGGGATGTGGGCGATGTAAATTGTCAGACTTGGTGGGTTGGCTGCACACATGGACACGCATTTAGCTTCTAATGGTTTCCCTTACGCTCGCAGTACAGAAGGTTGAAACATGTAGTGCTTGCTACAGTAGGGTTTGGGGTCGTGGGTTTAGGGTTTTGATGCGCGGGCCGCACCACGTATCCAGCACACCCAGCAAGAAGGTTATCATGTGTCAAGGGTTTAGGGTTTTGATGCGCAGGTCGCACCACGTATCCAGCACGACCAGCACGAACATTCTCTTGTGTTTAGGGTTTATAGTTTAGGGTTTAGGGTTTTGCTGGTGTGCAGGCCTCACCACATATCCAGCACACCCAGCACGAAGGTTATCTTGTGGCGCAGCTTGACCACCTTTGGGTGCCGCTGCTTCTGCATGAACGCATCCCAGCGCTCCTTGACTTTCTTCTTCACTCGGGGCTCCTTGAACACTTGGCCGAAGTCGAGCTGCGCGGGACATGGCAGTACATGGAATTTATACAGGGCTATCTGTCTGGTGGTGGTGACACTGGGTGCTGTGTTCTTCCATGTGCCGTAACGAGGTGTGGTGAGTTATGTGTAGGAGCAATGACTAGTTGAGGTGTGTTCTGGGCATATGCATGCATATGGGGGTGCAAAAGTTTATGATGTGGCTTGTTCAGCTGATGTGCACAGTCACCTAGGAGTGTTGAAACTTGCCCATTACCTCTTTGTACGCAACCAGGGTATCAGCACTTTGGGGGATCACAACTGTATTTGGGAACCCTTTATCACTACGAGGCTCCTAGGAGTTGGTGCCATGGTGCAAAGATGCGCACCTGTTCGTATTGATCCAGGTCATCAAAGTCAAGCAGGCTGCCGTTACGGTCCAAATTCAGCTCCAAGCCCGCTGGGGGTGCCAGAGGAAACTCCGAGAGTTCAGAGATTGCATCCAGAAACATACTGGTGGGTTCGCTCGTGACCTCGTCGCCGTCGTCCGCCATATTGGGCTGGCTTCGACGCAACCGAGAGTGGGCAAAGCAGGATCGAGGGAGATCAAACCAGTCTTGTGGGCACCAAGTTGTGCCCCAGGGGTTTCAAATTGCCCAAGGATCTGGCGGGAAACTAGGAGATGCCGTTACGGAAGTGTGAAGCAGTTTGAAGCAAGTTTGGTAGCCAACAGGGGCTTTGGGCTGTTGACCACTATCAAAGTGCGGGAAATACGTTGGCTGAAAGGGCCTGCCAGGACAAAATTTGATGTGGGGGGCGTCACAAGCCCTCCCTGTCCTTCTGGCAAAGGTCCAACGCTCTATCAGCAGCCACGAAGCAACGCCGTGGCCTGCTGCACACCACGCTGCCGACGAGTTACATGCAGTTGGGCATCGTTGCAACGGGGTCAATCGACCTTGTAACAAAACCTTGTGGGTGAATCCTTTGTGCACCCACTTTTCACCAGGCAAACGAGACCACGTGAGTGGCGGCAGCTGTGCCAAACGCCTGCTTTTGTCGCCTGTCTCAAGTGTAAACACTCAGTGCAAGCCCGTGCATATTCCTACGTTGTGCTGTATCGCTACACTCGAGGCGCTTCGCTGAATGCCTGGCTGAACAACAATACGTTGCACGCCCAACTCCAGCGCACCTAGGTACCCACCTGTTGCGAAATCCGCACCATTCCTCAAGTTAGATGTAGACGCCAGCAGCAACTGTATACTGATGTGGTAAGCCACCGCCATGTTGGAACCCGGCACTCGGCTGCGTCTACCGCAGGAGGAAAAGGTAGGTGATCGACGCGCACATATGCATGCATAATACCACCTGCGCAGCCACCACCCACGCTACGGACCGACGTCCCTGGGTGCCAACTTAGCCTGTTCGTACATAACTTACTTTATAGAAGTGCGTGCAAGCTAATTATCAAGTAGCTGTTTGCGCCACACAGGAGCGGAGCACTGCCACTGTGGTTGCGTGCAACAAGCGGGGCAATGCCTGCCGAGTGGAGTTTGCCAACGGGGTAAGCCCCCCCACCCCTTCCCGCACTTTCATATTAAGCTGAGCACCACTCTGGTAGCATACTTGTCTTGCATACCATGCCCTCTGTCATACTATGCCATCGCATTAGTCACAAGCTGCGAGCTTGTGCAGTCCCTTGTTTGTGCTACTGTGCACTGCTAAGCAAGCTGTACAGCCCAGGCAGCAGTCACAGGAACCTCTGGTACTACTGTTTTAGAAACCTCACCTGGAGTTATGTGTGTGCAGGAGGAGGAGACGTTCAACCTGAGCAAAGTGCAGTATGAGGTGCGCCTTGCGTTGCAGGCCTGTTCCCTGTGCACAGAGCACCGCCTTAGCCGCTTGCTGCTTCGACACGTTTTTGTGGGCACCCACTCCACCATATCGCTTATTAGGATTAAATCTCCATTGAACCAGCTACCAGTTGGCCACAACCTGCATGCAGTCTCATTTCACAGGTGGTTGACCATGGGTTGGCATTTATCTGCCTCCACTTGATAAACTCCCGTAAACTATTCTCCCTGCACAGGTGGTGAAGGCTGAACCCGAGGCATCAACCCCCTTGCCGACACCCAAGGGTTTGGGCATAGGGTTACAGCCACACCCCAGCTCCAGCCGCCCCTCAGCACGCAGCCGCACAGCAGCAACCCCAAACCCTACAGGGTCGGTACACGCCACGCCAACACCAGCGCCCCCCTCCACACGCAAAACCAAGGCAGGCGGCACCGCCTCCAAGGTGGATACAGCGCCACTACAAGGGGAGGAAAGCGAGCGGCCCTCGGTGCGCTCCACCCGCCGCGCCACAGCCCAAACCTCCTCTGAGGCGCCGGCGCAGACCCTTAGCGAGGGTGTTGCAGAGCAGACGCCACAGCCCGCCAGTGCGCTGCGCCGCTCCACGCGCGCCAAGCCCGCCAGCTCAGCGACCTCCGATGACACTGACCAGGGGGGGAGCGTGGGGCGGGCGGCGGGGGGGGGGGCGGCCCGCGCATCCACCCGCAAGGCAGTCACCAGCCGCCGCCAGTTGGATCCCATTGTGGAAGTGGCCACGCCAGGGGGCCGGGGGGGCGATGCCGGCACGCCAGCCCCCGCTACGGGAGGTCGGGGGCTCAATTCTGCCACACCCGCACCAGCCGCCACACCAGCCGCAGCCGTAACACCAGCGCATGTGCGGGCCCCAGGCGCCACACCAGCCCCAAGCGCACCCACCCCCACCGCCGATTTCACCCAACAGCTGCTAGCGCTGCTATCGGGGGGCATGGGAGGTGGAGCGGCCAACGGGGATGCGCCACCTGGCACTGCCAGCCAATTAGCAGCAGTGGCGACTGCACCCACCGGTCACCAAGGGGGGGAGGATTGTGGTGGCGCAGGCGGGGAGAGAGGGGAGGAGGGTGCACCAGGGGGGGATTCGGAAGAATGGTTGGGGGAGGAGGTGGAGGTGTTTGCGCGCCATGTGGAGGACCCCACCACCTTTTTGCAGCCCTCTGAGGAGGTCGCGCAGCTGGCACGCGCAGCAGCAAAGGTAGGGTTTCTGCACTAGGGTTTTGCACTAGGGTTTTGCATGTGACGGGGTCGTGGAGGGGTTTGAGAAGGCAGGGGTTTGCCCCAGGAGGGCTGGATGTGAAAGGCAATTGCTCCTTCCTGCAATGGGTGATGGGGTTGCTGAGGGGTTTGCTATTGCAGCGTTGGTGCATGGGGCAGACAAAGTTTTCAGGTTGCACCCCATGTTGGCTTAACCAACTTGTACAACTTGCCCGATTCCAGAATCTGCTTGAACACACATAGGCAGTGTTGGCGGCACTGATATATCGCCCCCGCATCACACCTTACCCCCTACAAAATAGCTGCACTCTCCTTGCCCTCTCTCATTTGCTCCCACAGCGCCTGCACGCCCAGCGGCTGCCATCAACCAATATCACACTTTCACCCCTTGTCATTATCCCACTCACCCGCCACCCTTGCCCCCGCAGCGGCTGTACGCCTTCGCCGCCCGCCAGCTGTCATCCTCCACCGCCGCCACCCCATCCACCCGCCAGGTTGCGCTCCCTGAGCTATTTGTGGATGGCTTTGATGCGGAGCAGATCTGGTGCCAGCTGGAGGGCCAGTGCGGTCTGCTGCTGCGCAGGGTGAGGAAGCTGGTGAAGAAGGCAGGGGAGGAGCCCCGGCTGCTCACAAAGGAGGCGGAGGGGGTGATCGATGGTGCGTGTGGGCATGGGATGTTTAGGGTTAGGGTTTAGGGTTTAGGGTTGCGCAGGGGAGGAGCCCTGGCTGCTCACCAAGGAGGCGGAGGCGGTGATCGATGGTGCGTGAGTGCGTGGGATGTTACGTTGAGGAGAGGTCAAGGCATATACGGTGCATCCGTGGGGCTCCGCAGGGGTTGTGGGTGATTGCTTGGAGAGCGGGGGCTGGTACATGCACGGGGCATGGCTTGGAAACATGTTGAGTGGCGAGTAGTGGTGTTTTCCCATCAGGGTTCAAGTGTTGTTGCCAATTGCCTACCACATTCACCCATTGGGAATTGTGATCCCCAAACTGTGATCCCCAAATTATGATCCCCAAAGGGCCTCATGGGAGGAGAGTCATGCCAGCTGGGTCAAGGTGCAGCTGTTTGATGCATCCGTTACCAAATTGCGCAGAGCTGATGGCTGACATCGAGGCTGGATCGGGTGAAGATGACGATCAGGCGTCCGATGAAGAAGGTGATGATGATCACATGGATGATGATGGGGAGGATGGCGATTTCTCAGAGGATCTGGAAGAACTCGCAGAGCCCTTGGATGGTGCTGGCGAGCATTCAGGCGAGGAGGAAGGGGCATCTGATGACGAGCTTGACTGGGAGGAGGGCAGCGACGATTTTGGAGATGAAGAGGATCTGGAGGTAGCAGCCAAGGGGAGGAAGGAGGCCTCAAAACAGACTGTTCGCTTTGAGGCCGACGGGGATCCCAAGGGGAGGAAGCGTCAGAAGACGGGTGTATGGGCAGTGGAGGACAAGTACCTCAAGCTTGATGAGATGGAGAGGTTCCTGCTGGATGCTGAGGCTGCTGCCATGAAGGACGATGATGATGATGAAGAGGAGGATGAGGATGAGGAAGAGGATGATGAAGGTGCGTGTTGGTTGGTAATCATGGTGGGCGGCTTCTTAAAACGTTTTGGTGTGTGTATGTATCTGTTTGTGATGATGGTGACCGGCTGTAAATGTTGTTTTATTGTGTGTGTGTGTGTGATGGATAGGGGACTGTTGGCCATCTGTACTTCTTGTCAGCACCGATAACACTTCTGACCAATTGTGCCTGTTTGCACTGTTTGCCAGTTTGCTGTTGCGGGATGTCCTCATGCCATCAGCTCCTCCATGCTACCATTTCCCACACTTGCATGCACTGGGGAGAATTTATAGATTTCGTGAGTACATCAGCTCCTGCGGAATCCAGCCATGGGTCCTTTAAGAGTGTACCTGAGGGTATACCTCACAATTGAAAAATTCAAAGTCAATGATCAAATGCAAGACAGTGTTTTCCTGCCAACCTGTTGACCTGTCAAAATGGCTGCTTTCACCAGGGGACGGTTTCAGTGAGGGGGATCTTGACGACGAGGAGGAAGCTGCCCTGAACGCTGTCCTCATTAAGGCAAGGAAGTCCATGGGCAAGCAGCAGAAGCGGGTCAAGGTGGATGTGGATGCAGACAGCGACAGTGGGGAGGGCAGTGAGTCAGGTGGGTGGGGCATGGCTGTGGGTGTAGGGGTTAGGGGTTAGGGGTTAGGGGTTAGGGGTTAGGGTTTAGAGTCTAGGGGTCAGGGGTTCGTTGTTGATGGCTTGGCGCACCATGTGAATGAGTTGGTGCATGCATTGGTCTAGGTGTCAGGATTCCGGATTCCATGATGGCGCGTGCATTGGTGGCTAGGGTATGGTGCAGGGTTTAGCAGGAGGGCGGGGTGCTGCATTGTGCTGAGTGGTGGTGGCTGGTTTGCATGCCAACACCCAATGCGTGGTAGAGTAGGGATTCAAAATGGTGGATTTGAAGGAGAAAATATAATATATAAGGGAAATGCATGGTGTGTGACGCAACTCGCAAAACGTATATCTGACAGGTTGGCATGAATCGTATGTGCAGGGTCTGAAGAGGGCGAGGATGGGGGCATGATGTACAACGATTTCTTCAGCGATCAGAGTGGGGATGATGAGGATGAAGAAGGGGAGGAGGAGGAGGATTACAGCCAAGGGGAGGAGGAGCCAGGTGAGACCTTGTACTGTGGGGTGGGGGGGGGCAGCTGGCACAGCATGGATTGCTATGCGTATGGGGTTCATTCGGCATGGGTACAATAATGATAGTGGTTTGTGTTTTGAAATAACTAGTTAGATAGCTAATTGGGCATGGGTACAAGAACAGGTACACGCGTGCTCTTGCTAGGTGCATTCACCAGGACTGATTACCCGCCATGTGCACTCCTGTTGTGTACAAGCCTCTCCGTGAACCCACGTCATTGCCATGCATACCTACATCCACCCCACCTCGCCCATTCCCCCATCCAAAATCACCCAAAATCACCACCACCCCTCACACGCACCCCTTGCCCCACCTCCAGACTCTGACGATGCAGGCCCGCGGCACCCAGGGGGGAAACAAAAGCGCATGCGAGGGGAGGAACCACAGGGGGAGCACCTTTCCACCCATGAGAAGCGGGTAGGGCGCGTGAAGGAGCGCATAGGCAGGCTTGAGGAGCGGGCCATGGGGGAGAGGGAGTGGTTCCTAAAGGGAGAGATCGATGCGGGTAAGCTATCTTGGGAGGTGGACACATTATTCAATTCTTGAGTAAATGGAATTGGGTACATGGCCTACCAGGACCAGGATGGAATTGGGTACCGCGAGCTGATCAAGGGTGACTGCTGCTTGGACTAAAACGCTGACCTCTTTTAGCCAGCTACCTTACTGCCGCCACCATTGCAGGCCAGCGGCCCCTCAACAGCGCCCTGGAAGTAGACCTCGACTTCGAGCGCACCACCCGTCCCCCTCCCCAGCCAACCGAGGAGCTGACTACTTCCCTTGAGGATATGATCAAAGCCAGGATCGCTGAGCGCCAGTTTGATGACGTGGTGCGGGTGGTGGTGTCGCTGCCCGAGGTGAAAAAGGTGGCGGTGGAGCTGGATGACAAGAAGAGCAGCAAGGTAGGAGGGAAAAGAGGGACAAAACCCTAGGGTAATGGCTAGGTTCCCTTTCAAGCACCAGTCCAGGTACATCATCTTACTCTGCTAGTAAAACTTGGGGCAAACCCAAGGCGAAATTAAGTATTTGACCCAGGATAAGGTTAGGGTGCACTCCCAAGGTTGTAACCCTGGACATTTCCAAAAGATGGCTCCTAAATTTACCCTTGCGCAGGGTTTGGGCGACATCTACGCCGACGACTACGTACGCACCGCCACCGGGGCACCTGCCGAGGACAAGGACGAGCCGCTGCGCCAGCAGGCAAAAACCCTCCTTCGGGGTTTGTTCTCCAAGCTGGATGCCCTGTCCCACTTCCACTACGCACCCAAGCCTGTGATTGAGGAGGTGGTGGTGCGTGCGGATGTACCTGCGCTGGTACTGGAGGAGGTGGCGCCACAGGTGGGTGCGGGTGCAAAGCGGTACAAATCATTAAGATGGTGAATGTTGGCCTTTGGTTTCAATTTTTTTTCCTTTCCTTGTCTTATTGTCGTTGTGTTTCCTTTCATGTCCTATGCTGTTGATGTATTATTGATGAGGGCAAAACATGAATGATTCCCCCATCCCCTAGTGGTGATCACCCTGCTGAGGAGATCTACTGCACTATTTGACTTTCTCTAACTCTTGAGTTTTTGGTCCCCAAAATTTGCTGCACCTTTCAGGTGGCGAGCACAGCTGCCATGTGTGTCGCATCATTCCGGGAAATTTAAAAATTTGCCGCATTTCCCAGGTGGTGAGCACCGCCGCCATGCGTGCCCCCGAGGAGATCTACCGCACCGACGGGCCCCTGGTTGCTGCCGGTGAGCTGAGTCGCGAGGAGCGCAAGCGGAACAGGGCGGACAAGAAGCGGCAGGGCAAGAAGAGGAGGGAGCAAAAGGTGCGTATCCCCGAGCGCATCATACTTGCATTGTACACCCCGCCTATAAACCCTACACTTTTTGTTTGGGGTCTGTCCAGTAAGCCCTCACTTTGCAAGTAAGGCTCACCACAAATCTTAAACTCCTATGTGCTTCCAACCTTCCACCCCCACCCCTCCCATGCACCTGCGCCCTGTAGATGTTATGCGCTTCGCCATCAGCCAAGAGGTTGGGGTTTAGGGTTTGTCGGTCTCCAAGGTTTCCCAACCCCTTTCCCTTCCCTGCAGGACATTGATCGCCGCAACCGCGCCATCAGCCAAGGGGGGGAGGCGCCGTTGGTGGGGAGGAAGTCAGAGGCTGCGGAGGTGCTGGCAGCACAGGAGAAGAAGAAGGTAGGAAGAAATCTGCATCCTTGCGCTGCCTCCTTGCAAACCAACCTTGTTGCATCCCACTCTCCCCTTTCGATCCAATGCACCACTTTCCTCCCCTTCTCGCAATCTAATCAATTGCCATTTGAGATAATAAATTCCGCCACTTTTCCTCAGGCAAAGAAGGCCGGCAAGGCTGGCAAGACACCCGCCACCGACGCTCCCAAGGGCAACTACACCAAATCTGCGGCGGTGTTTGGGCGGCTGCAGGACGAGCGCGAGGCGGGCACCCTTGGCAAGAAGAAGGTGGTGAAGGAGATCAACCTCACACCAGGCAGCCACCTCAAGCTGTAGCCTTTATACTAATTATTTTAAAGGGTTGGGTGGGGGCCTGGCTCTGGGTGATGGTTGGGTAGGGCGGTTTGTGGGGGTGACAAAGTGATGGTGCAGTTGTCTTGCCTTGAAAAGGATATCCTCAGGCTGGCAAAGCCCCCTGGGTCCAGGGGAACAATTACATCTGAAGTTGTATGCATCATCATCCCGCGAGTTATGCCTTCGAACGGTCTGGTGCATGTTTGCTGAGCCTCCGAGCAGCATGTCATGATCATTGATTGGGTGGCCTCCGGGTATATAGCAGGCAGCTGAATGGCTTACAGCAGGGTCCCACATTGTACTAGCCCCGAGCAGTAAACACTGGCATGCCCCCATTTCTAATGACATTGTTGCATATATTTGCAATATTTGCATGCAAGTCATGATTTGCAGATAGCAGCATCTTGGTATTACACAGACTGTGCTACATGTGTAAACCGCTGACAGTACAGGCAACATGGTCCTCAATGTGCGCAGTGGCAAATAACCCCCGAGGCCCATGCATGCAATAGGTGAAAGAATGTGCAAGCAGTCAGGCTCCAAGCTCTCAAGCAGCAATGGCCCAATGCTCCACGATGCCCAGGGCCTGACATTGGTGATGGTGTGCATTGGCGTGTGGTGGAGCCCACACACCTGGTAGATGATGCACTGTGCACCCCGCACACCCGTGCCCCCTTGGAAAACCCCCGCGCACAGACTGTCCCCGCCCCCACACTGAGTGTCAGGCCCCTTGGCCAAATTTTTAAAACCACAACCTGGCCCCTGGGTTACCACGAAGCTAGCACAGGGCTCTGGGTGGGTGTTACGCTTTGCCAAGCCACGCAGTCGAAAGAACTTGTGAAAATCTCCAGCGTAGGGTTTTGCCTCGGGATTCTGCCCAGTCCAGCGTGGCATCAAATCATGCGGCACCGGCGTGAGGCCTGCACTTGCGCTTGTGGAAACCCCAGCCTAGGGTTTCAGGCGGCACCCAGCGCGAGGCCTGCACCTGAGCCTCCGGTGGTTGCTGAGGTGGTGGGGGGCAGGGTCCCTCCTCGCAGCAGGGGGGCATACAGTGCTGCCAGCCTGGGGAGGTCAGGAATCTGCAAGGGGAGAAGAGGGCGAGGATGATCCAGCAGGGAGCTTGCTTCTAAATTTTTTGTGCAATTCCGCACAAGCTGCTCAGGCACACGTATATCCCCACCGCTCACTCCCCAGCAATAAAACGTAAACCATTGAGACAATACACCCCAATTTATAACTGCAATTGCAACTCAGAAGTCCTTCAAAGCTATTTACTGGCTTGAACATCGCAGTGGGTGAGGCTACTATGCAGGACATGTGCCAAGCATGCCCAGAGCCATGCACCACCATGGGCTACCACCACACCAAGAAGAGTGCGAAACAAGCACAATCTTGCAGCGCCCTCCCCTTTCCCCCCCAGAAATGCAACAACAGCTAATCGATCCCCATTCCCCACCTGCGGTTGTACGTAGTCCCCGCAGAACCTGACCACTGCCATGAAGAGGGTGGAGCTGCGTGTGCGCGCGGCTGCCTCCAGGAATGCCGCAGGGGGGATGGTGGCCAGGCCGTGGGACTGGACCAGGCGCAGGGCCTGGATGAAGGGGGGGGGATGAGGCGGTGTTAGCATTTCTCTGGGATGAAACGAGGGAACAGTGCTGGTACGGGTCAGACGCAGGGTGTCTGTATGGTTACAAGATTTTCCTTAAGGGTAATGGGTGAGAACAGAGATGGCATGGGCTTCGGCTAATGCTTCACCCTCCAGACCCCCATCTCACCACCACTCCCACATCCACCCACCCACCTGCCGCACCCTCCCCTGCGCCAGCAACAGCCTTGCCTGCTGTGTGTGGCCCCCCAGCCTTGCATACACGTCAGCCGCCAGCTGGTCGCCAGGTGGCAGCGCGTGGGTGCGTGCAAGCACCTGGAGCCGCTCCGCAAGGGGGGTGGAGGAGAGGGAAGGCTGGGAGGAAACCAGCTGGGCCGCCTGCAGGGGGTGGAAGGGGAGGGCGTTGCAATTCATATCAGGCGATTAAAATTATAAACAAGCCACAGGATGGAATCGTCTGTCACTTGCTTTTCAGCCTGTGGTTCATGCAGATTCCCCTTCGCAACGGCTACCCAATTTCTAGAGTGTAAAACAACCACAATCTTTATTCCAACTAAGTGGTCTTTGGACTGCGGCGGGCTTTTCATCATTATTCTATTATTCTGCTAACTTAATAGCGAGAAGAAAAAAAATATGTTCATTAAAAGGACGAGAAAAACATCACCCACCACCCACCCTACCTACCTGCAGCACGTGCCCCTGCTGCACCATGATATCCAACAGCAGCACAGCCAGGCCCGCAGGCACCCCCACACCCGCAGCATCCGCCGATGCAATGCACGCGCTGACCACGGCCTGCAGGTAGGGCGCATCCACAGCCTCCTCTTCATGAAGCCACTGGAGCACGTGGGTCAACAGGTCCTGCGGGCGGTGGGGGTAGTGGGTGGGTGGGGGTGGGGTTAAATGGTGACTTTGTTGCATTCGGTCCAGTAGAAATGGGTGGTAATTTTGAATTGTTAATTATGTTATTCTGCCATTTTCTAATTGGTGCACGTAAGCAACATGGCAATAACACGAGGGAAGAAGTAAAGGTAACAAAATAAAGGGCGTACATCCACGCTGCTACACCCATACTTGTCGCAAACCATATGGTCATTACCCCCCTTAGCTCATACCTTAGGCGAAATGATGTGCGCCGGCGCCGCTCCGCCCCCCGCCGCCGCCCCCTGCCCCGCAGTTGCCAGCGCATACGTTGCATGCAGGTGGTCCATCACCACACGCACCTGGTCTAAGGGGGAGCGCTCCTGGAGGAGGACCTGGGGAGGGAATGGGGGGTGAAAGGGTACAGGGTGGGTGGGGGGGTGGGGGGGGGGAGTCTTGTTATGATAGAGTTGAGATGGGCATTGAGGGGTACGGAGGAGGTAGGTCTGGGAGGGGCTTGGGGAGGGTATTGGTAGGGTTTGGTGTGTGGGGGCGGCATGCTGCCCCATGGGAAGCCGGTCAGGGCAGCCATCTACAGGAGGGCAATATGATGATAGCATAAGGGGTTTGCATTGGCAATGGCTGCATCGTGGGTAGAGCACAAAATGCTCGACGCGATCGCGAATGAATATATGATATATTGTAGATACTGGCTTATTTTACGCATGTCTAATTGTAAATTGGACGTAAGATATATTTCCCCCACCTTGAGCACCCCTATCGTGAGCCCCTTGACGTCGCACCCAGGGTACAGCGCAGGCTGGCGCCGCTGCAGGAATGCAACCAGCACCGGCCAATCAGAGCAGCTCTCTCGAATGCCCTCCAGGTCAAGGTGCAGCCGCCACAGGGCGCCAGCTGGCGGGTCCAAAACGGCATCGGGGGGGGCGAAGCCCCAGGTGGCCCTGTATTGGTGGACTTCGGAGGTGGCGAGGGAGGGGGGGGAGGTGGAGGAGGAGGGGGAGGAGGGGACCTGTGAAGGGGTGCTTGTTGTCATTTGGTGTGTGTTGTTCATGGACCAATTGTCAAAACATTCTGGGTGTACACTCCCAGTCCTCATATGCAAACAATCACTCCTCCAATATCATCCAAGCAACCATGGAAATGGTTGTAATTTGGGCTTGTAAGACTCCGTTGCAATGCATTGAGGTTGTTATGAAGTAGGATGAGTCCCCCTTATGCACCCGACCTGGCGAGTGACCGCCACCATGGGCAGCGGCTTGCACACCGGCTCGCTGGCAGGCTCACACATATACCAGTACCGATGAACCAGACCCTCAGCAAACCAGCCCCAACCCCATTTCACCCCCTGCCAAGCTACGCAGGGGGTAAAATAGGTGCAAAAACGGATGCAATCCACCCACCTGGCGCGTGACCGCCACCATGGGCAGGGGCTTGCACACAGGCTCGCTGGCGGGTTCGCACACATCCAGCAGCAGCAGCAGCGCGGAGTCCGGGTGGTGCAGCAGGAGCACGTTGTCTGCGGCTGACAGGGCCACGTGGGGGGAGAACAGCTCGTAGCTGTGCTGAAGGATGACGGCGTCCCTGGGATGGGAGAGAAAAGGTTGGGGATCAAATGTAGCCCATTATGTCTCAATTTGTTTGTTTAGTATCAGTACTAGTGGGGCTGATGAATTGGGTGATGTGGTGAATGTAAATCCAACCCCAACTTTACTTGTAGAAGCGGTACATGTGCAGCCTGAGCCCAGTCCCCCCCACGCAGCATCAGTACCCCCCAAGCCCTAAAACCCAGATCCTAAACCCTGATCCCAATCACTCGTGGAAGCAGTACATGTGCAGCTTGCGCGTGGTTCCATCTTTATAGCACCAAACCCTTTAAACCCTAAAAGAAAACCCTGTCCTACTTGTAGAAGCGGAACATGTGCAGCCTGCACGCGGTGCCCTACCACATAGCAGCGGTACACCCTAAACCCTAAAACCCTGTACCCTTACTCCCCAACTTACTTGTAGAAGCGGTACATGTGCAGCCTGCGCGCGGGGCCATCCACATAGCAGCAGTACACCCGCCCATACACAGTCACCAGGTGTATACAATCGGGACCCAGGGGTGTGTGGTGCGGGTGGGTGGGGGGGGAGGGCGCGGGTGCAGGGGCGTGCGGGGGCAGGCCCAGGGGGGTTACGCCTCCCTCTGAGAAGGAGGGGATGGTCAGCTGCGGGAAGATGTCAAACTGGGGGAGCTTGATGGCGCCAAGGGAGGTGAATTGGTAGGCCTGGAAGAGGAGGACAAGGGGTGGGGAGGGGTGAATTGGTGTGCATGCAAGGGGATGAAAGGGGTGGACTCGTGGCCATGCAAGGGGAGATAAGGGATGGAGGCACATTGGAGGCGAAAGCACAAGCCATACCAGCTCACTTGAACTGACCACATGGTTGAGAGTGTACTGACAAAGCATGACACGTGCTGCAATCTACAGTCCACTGGACGCCTATCACAATATCAATCTGCGCTTTACCCAGCCCAAACCCCGAGTCCGACCCTGCACACCTGCACCCTCCCCTGCGCCTCCCCCAGCCCGAGCAGCACCATGCGTGACTCATAGGTAAACAAACCCTAGCACCCACCCAAAAACCTTGAACCCTGAAAATAAAACCCACCTGCACCCTCCCCGGCGCCTCCCCCAGCCCCAGCAGCACCATGCGCGACTCGTGGGTGTGCACATGCCAGCGCACTCCGCAGGGCTTGGCCTCAACAAGGTTCAAGCCCTGGCCACCCGCCTGCAGAAAGGGGGGGGTTAGGGTTCAGGGTTCAGGGTTCAGGGTTCAGGGTTCAGGTCCTGACCACCTGCCTGCAGAAGTGTTGGAAGTGTGATCTAACATGTGAGGGAATACCATTACGAGCGAGTGGAAGTGAGAGGTTTGCAGTGTGCACTGAGAACCAGTCCTGACATCACAGTAGCCTGTGCCATCATGCAATGCCGGTCCTTGACCACACCCCACACCACCAGCGCCCACCTGCATTGCGTACACCTCCAGCCCCGCAGCCGTGACCATGACCAGGTCGGCTGAGGGGCACAGCACCCAGAAGAAGCCCAGGATGGTGTTGGTGCGCCGGCTGGAGCTGGGGCCCTGCAGGGTGTGGTGGTGTGGGTGGCGAGGGTGGGAAATTTGCAGGTGGGTGGTGCGGGGTGTGAGGAATAATGCGCACGCCTGGTTGGCCACCATCACTTTGATAGATTTTGAACATGATATCCTACATCCCCATACTCCACGCATTGCGCCCTGCACCCACCTGCTGCTCATGCACGCATCTTGTACCCATACCCCTAATCGCACCCGCACAAACAGGGTTGCCTGTGCACATGTTGACCCTACACCCAATGCACACAAACCCTACACCTCAAACCCTACCTGCACAAACAGGTTGCCTGTGCGCGTGTTGACAAACTCCACGTGCGTGGGGCTGCGCTGAAGCGCCAGCAGCGCCCCCCCGGGAGACATGCGCAGGGACGCAATGGGGCCGTCGCACTCGTCAAGGGGGATGACCTGCGGGAAAGGGTGGGATGGGGAGCATAACCCATTGTGGGCAGTGATGGTGGCCAGATGTTGAGGACCACTGCAAGGTGACGACGCATGTTGTTGATACTCAATGATAGTTAAGGATCACGTGGTGAATGATCGTGTGGTCAATCGTCAATGGTGGTTGCTGATCGTGTGCTAGATGGATCGTGCGGTTGATCATCAACGGACAGGGTGTCATGAGCAAGCACACCAAACCCCGTTTCCTCCCCTGCATTTCCCACCTGCGGCTGCGCCCTGTCCTCCCCCTGCTCCCCATCCGCCCCTCCCCCAGCTGTGGGGTAGACCTCCACCCTCCCGTGACGCACAAGCAGCACCTGGGGTGGGGAGTGCATCAGGGTGCGATGGGGTGTGCGTGACGGGTAGGGACAGGATGGGTTGCAATGGTGTGTTGCATGCTGCACATACATAGATGCACTCTGCGCCGCATGCGTGCGTGACGTGTCCGAGTGGTTGTTGTGATGATTGTGGTGGTGTGATGCAATGATCACATGGTATACATCCATGCAGAACTGCTTGGCACCGCATGTGCAAGGCTGACTGCTACTCTTGCTGTAATTAAATGCAAATACCCAACCAATTAACCAGCCCACCTGCTGTCGTCATATGTGAGGTGCGAGACGCAGTCTGCGGGTACCAAACGGTGCAAACAGTGCCAGAATACTACTGGGATGCACGATGTGAACAGAAACAAGGCCATCTTGAAAATTATAAATTGATATTAAATCAAATTTTTAACTAAAAGTTTTGGAACGCAACTAAGTCACCAGCCCACCTGCTGCGTTGTGTCGTCATAGGTGAGGTGGGAGACGCCATCCGTGGGATAGCGCAGCCCGCTGTCTACCAGGCGCACTTGGGCAAGGGGGGGTGACATACCGGAGGGTACACTACTCTCGGGCTGGAAGGAAACCCCTGCTGAGGGTACTGAGTGTGTGCTGACTGTGCTGTTGTGTACAAAGCCAGGTGTTGTTGCTTTTTGTGTGGCTGTTGCTGTTGCTGCTGGCGAGCAGGCGACCCTACTAAAGGGGTTTGTGTGGTTCGCTGTTATTACGAGGGCAGGGTGTCTTGGTATTGCTGTGAGTACTTGCCGCTGTGGCTGTTGGCAAGATGACGGTGCCCTATCAATGGGTTGGGATGGCTCAGCTCCACAACCCTTACCCAAGAATTTTATGTGGTTCAGCTGGTGATGAAGTTTTTGATGCGCGCCAGCAGCTCCGCCTTTATGCCGTCCGGCACGGTTGCCCTCCCGTAGGGTTTTATCTCCTTCACCAGCTCAGGGATGGTCACCTTGTCCACACCCCGCTCCTGAACAGCCTCTGGAGGAGACAAAACCCTAGGTCAGGGTTTTATGCAGGGGCTGTATGGCCTTTGCAAACAGACCATATCATGAGGCACTTCAGACAAGTGTCACTGACGCACAGAGTCTGTGGAAGTTAAATCCTAGTGGTGTAAGGTTTCGTGCAGCGGCTGTAGGGTTTTGAGTGCTTTGAGGTTTTGGCATTGGTTGAGAGTGGCTAGGAGGAGCATCACTGCTGACAAGCCACTTGTGACGGACTACAGGTTTTGGGAGGTGGCTGAGAAGGCAGAGTGCACTTTTGGTGCGGTAGTGAAGGCTAACGTACCTCTGCACTTTTGCTTCACGTCGTCAGCCCAGCCGCACTCAGCAAGCTTCTCTTTTAACAGCTGTTTTAGTCTGCAATGACAAAGGCGCAGAGTTCAGTGGTTCTAATACCCGTCCAAGAAGGGGGAAACCAAGACCCCTTGGCAAGAGTGACCACCCACGCCGCAAGTGAATGCCTTTGCAGTGCAATACAAGGTTGAGCACCCAATTTCCCCTCGAGGTTGCGTCTCTGCCTCACCTGTCACGCTCTCCACTTTGCACAAACTGCAGACAGAAGGGGTGCGTGCGTGAGTTAGCTGGCATATGCATGCAGATGGAAGTTTGAGAGGAGCACTACGGTCCTTCACCCAGCAGAAACCCCGTGCAAACCCAGTTTGATACAACATCATAACTTCCCAAAGATGGGAAACATCTATAAGAAGCAACGCTTGAGAGCACGGCAAGGTGGCCGAAGCACACTACCAATACCTTGATTTCAATAGACTCCTCGAGCGTCAGTTCACGTTCAGCGTCCTCATCTGGGTCGGGTGTGGGTGGTCGGAACAGTGTCTTGGACATCTTGGCGCAGCATTAACCCCTCCCTGGGTTAAACAAATGGCAATGGCAGGGCACTCGCTGAGCGACAGACGGGTGTCAACAAGCCCCTCCTTTATGCAACGCAGCGTGTATCGGAAAAAGTGGGTTTTAGATGCTGAAAGTCGGAGGGTTTTGGCCACTACTGCACCAGTCCGTTGTCTTTTGTTGGGGGTGAGTAATGCATGCATGTGGGGGTTCCACCAGGGGTGATACAGCAGTATCATATAATATATGCCATCGGCGCCACGAGCAAGCACCCGGTGCACAAACTATATACGGCTGTTTACAGTTCGCTGCCGGGCAAAAAACCTTGGACATATTTGTGTGCTGCTGTTCCGAACAGTGTTCGGTGGGTGCTTGCCAGCTCCTCCCATCGGGCCGCATGTGCATTGCATGCATGCATAATTTGAGCCGACGCTGCCCACCCTCTTAACCCATAGCCACACCCTCCCGCCCCGACTGTACTCCTTGGTTGACCATGGCCCCGGCGGGATTCCTATTGGGTGTTGCCACCGGTGCTGCGGCAGCCACAGCGTTGCTTTTCAAGCGACTGTCCAGTAGACCCACAAAGTGCGATGCCAACGGAGTAGCACCCACAGCAGATGGAGACGCAGATGGGGCCGATCCTTCTCCCAGTTTCATCATACAAACACCTCATCCCGAGTGGACGCCAGGCCAGCCACAGCCCTGCCCGTATGGCACCGAGATGATAGAGATTGACCCCGCTGGCATGCCCTCCAGCGCCATGTACCCCCTCCTGATCAGCACTGTGGTGCCTCGGCCAATCGCGTTCATATCCAGCTTGGACGCAGACGGCAACCGCAACCTTTCCCCGTACAGCTACTTTAACGCCATGTGCCACAACCCGCCTATTGTGGTGATAGGCACCAACAGGAGCTCGGTGAGGGGAGGCACACCCAAAGACTCCCAGCTCAACATAGAGGCCACAGGGTGCGTACCCACGATTGTTGCCTCCTTGGGGCTGAGCTGGGAGCTTGTGCACGCGTCCAATGTTGTTGGGGACTGGGCACCAAGGGGTTTTGTGGGCACAACCATGCTGCATGGCTGCGAATGCTACTGGGGCAACTGAGGCCGCAACTCCTCTTACTGTGCCTCCAGTGCCACCAATTTTCCCTTCACAAATCGCCCAGCTTGTGATACACCCCGCCTGCAGAGAGTTTGTGGTGAACATCATGAGCGAGTGGTTTGTGGAGGCTGCCAACCACACCTGCGGGAACTACGACAGGGGGGTGGACGAGATGGCGCTCTCGGGCTTGACGCCAGTGCCGTCCATCAAGGTGCGTCCAATCAGCACGGTGACAGCCAGTGACTGCAATTATCAGCCAAGCACAGGGAGTCACGTGCCTATTGGTTGTATATTGAGGCGTGCAATTGTAGTGTATCTGTCTGGACACCTCCCACCCCTCACCCGGGTACTCCTGCTGTCGCTTGCAGGTGAAGCCCCCCAGGGTGCAGGAGTCTGCCATACACATGGAATGCAAGCTGAAGGACATACACGACATCAAAAACAGGTTGGTGTGCTGTTTGGTGCGCCTGAACCCATTGCATCTGACCACAATCACTGCACTGAGAACCATTCTGATTCTCAGTCCAGTAGTTGTAGTATTGGCGGCACGCTGCAAGGCTGCAGGGCTGAAACTTTTGTTGGCATCTTCTGGCTGCATTGCAGTAGAACAGTCCTGAACAGTCACTCTCCTGAGACATACCCAGGCCTCACACGCCTCCATGCCAAATATAGAGAATGCCCTTGTGGGCTTTACGCCCCAGGTATGCCCCTCCTACTCTTCCGCAACTGAGCCACACCCCATGATCCGCAGCCAAGGCCAGGTCACCGGGAGCATCATCGTGGGGGAGGTGGTCCTGCTCCACATCAACAAGGGCGTGGCCGCATCCAGCCCCTCGGGCCACACAGTAGTGGACCCTCAAAAGCTCCAGCCTGTGGCCAGGATGCACGGCAACTTCTACGGCAGGCTGTCCAACATCTACGAGCTACCCAGGCCAGACCGGTCTGCTGCGAATGGCGCGCCTGGGCAAGCCAAGACGTGAGCTGGCAACACAGCTGTGCTCCTATGTACATACACCCAGCACTCAGGGACAGGGTCACGACTGACTTGACTTAGGAGCGATGCGTAGCTGCTAATATTTTAGTATGCCACCACTCGATTTTTCTGTTCGATTTTCTGTTCTTTCTTTCAGTGACATTGATCATGACAGCCTGCCATTGGGGAGCATTCAGTTGACAGTGGCATGGTCCCGCAAGACAGCCTGGGAGCGTGGTGTGGTGGACTGCATGTACACTTACAATTACATATAATGCTTTACAGCCCGGTTTGAAGCTTTGAGCTGCATGCACCGCTGGCGCAGGAATACCCTGCAGAGTCACTGTATTGTGGTAGTGTAGTGGACGTTGCGCTGTGCAACTCGTGAACGTCAGGAACGAAACATCTGCTGGTGGTGGGGTTGAAAACAGCAGATGGGAGGCATTGGCAAACTGTAAACAGCACTTCCTATTTTCACTGGGGGCAAGCAAGAGGTGAAAACTCCCCATACTTGGAGACAAACCTCGTGGAAAAAACCTTGTACAAAACCACAGCAATACCAAGAACATAGACACGATTGAACGGCAAAGAGCACGATGCTGTACACAGTCAGCACAGCCAAAATTTTAACAACAAGAGTGTACGGCAAAGAGCACGGTGGTACTGCACACAGTCAGCACAGCAAAATTTCTATGACATTAAAGTACAAAACGTCCTGGCCTAGGCTGTCACATGATGCCATTTCAGCTACACTTAATACACTACATGGAGTGTGCTGCCTTCCTAGCTAATGTCAGTAAGATAGCCACAGCTTAGCCACGCCACCCCTGCTTCCCAGCATATCTGAGCACGTCCCCACTCTGCACCGCCATCAGGCCCCTGGCCTGTATGGCCGGGCTGCCACACCTCTGCCTCTGCGCAGTGATCGCACGCTGCCGTGCCTTAAAGCCCTTGGCAGGGGGAGGCAGCGGCACCTGCAGCTCAGCAGCGCCCTTCCAGGACTGGTGCAAGGTAAGGACAGTGACCAAAAGGAGCTGTACATACTCCAAAGCAAGCCCTGCACCCGCCATGATCTCCAGCACACCCATGGGTCCGTTGGCGTTGGAAAATGTGGAGGCTTTGAACTCTGCTGCCACAGCCTTGGTCTCCTCGTTGGTGCACATGTAGCCCTTGGGGCCGTTCCTCCACGTGAAGCTCTCAGAGCCAAGGGCAAACACCAGCTCTTGTGGGGGTCCTAGCTCCCTGGCGCCGCTGTGCGTTGTTTCCAGGCAAGTAACGTACTCCCCCTCACCAGAGGTAACCACAAGGTTCCAACCTGAGGGTGAACTGCCCCGCCCAGCACGCTTCTCCACCAGCAAGGCCTTCTGATCTAGAAGGGCACTCCAGCCATGATACAACGTGCAACTGGCTGGTTCAAAAAGGAGCTTGCCCCAAGGACCCACGCACTTGCCATCCGCGAAAACTTCAAAACAGCAGCTCATAGTGAAACAAGACAGGCCAAGGAACTGTGCCGTGACAGGTGGGAAGGAGTGAAAAATAGAGGGTTGGAAAAAGAGTGCAGATATCAGCTAGCCCCGTCAGACCTACAAAGAGGGGCGTTTGGGCTGCAGTGGGGCGACATCAAAGGAAAAAATACATCATCGATAGCAAAAGACAGGCACCGTAGCTGTGTGCATGCCAGGTGACACGCTACATATCTTGCTGGTGCAAGGGGGCATTCAACACCTTGCTGAAACACCCATGCTACGCAGCAAACGTTTGCTACCGACCACTGTTGCACAACGTGATAAACTGTTGCACCCTGTAGCCACAGCTTGCGCCAAAACACAGCGGCACTGTGTTCGTTTCACGTTGTACTATCAAGACATGTGTGTCACTTTGGGGGGGAAATGTACTGGTACCTATCAAACTGGTACCCATCATCACGTTGAAAGTTATGAGCAAGCGTGCCAACCGTATTCAAGGTCAAGCACCAGTGCAGTTTCCAATGTGCTGCTCCTGCATTTGTAGCTTCGCAGCAGCTTTTGAACGCCGAGTCACTTTTGGTTCCCGCCCTTCGTTCCCGCCCTTCGTTCCCGCCAAACAATTATTGCATGCCTTTTTGCAACCACACAAGATGTGCAACGCAGGAGGTTGTGCCAACCACAGGCACACCTTATATACTCGTCAAAAGCAACCATTCCACCTCGAGACACCCTTTCCATCTATTAACCAGTTTGCATACCAGATCGCCACCATGGCGTTCCTTCAGCTCTCTCACACCAAAAGTGTGGTAGGACCCATCACAACGCAGCGTGCCCAGAGGCGACGTGCCCACATACGATGCGAGGTACAAACAACAAGGCCGACTGTTGAGCTCGGGAAGTCAGGTAGGGACACTGGATCCATCTGCTGTGCGCCATCGCTTGGCATGCAGTCTACCACCAATAATCCACCTGATAGTGTACTTAGGCAGACAATTACGTATTGGGTGTAGAGCATAACTCGCTGATAGTATGTGTATTTACCGAAACCGAGCACCCATGTTGTATGTCGCCCCTTTTGTGTGGTTTGTGCCAACTGCTGTGGCATAGTAGCCATACACCAACGTGTGGGTGGTAGGGCGTTCTTTGTGCACACAGCTATGCCAGGATACCAAGTGCCAGGTTACAATATGCTTGGAAAGACAATGGCCGTGCTAAAGCAAAAGAGGACTGTGCAACACGGGTAGTAAGTGGCGCTGGCGTGCATCCCTCTGTAGATCTATGTTGTAGTCTACAGGGTACCCGGAGCAGACAGGCCCTCCTCCTTCTCACACACATTCCCACATAGCCCATACTCCACATCACGTGCCAACTGTACAGGGCTGCAGGTTGCCCCTGTGGGGATTGGGGCTTGGTCATGGGGGGACAGGAGTGGGTACTGGGGATACGGGAAAACGTACGGCAAAGAGGAAAACAAGGAGGCTTACAGCGGGCTCATATCGGCAGGGTTTGACTTCATTGACACAGCTGGTGAGTCAGAAAACTTTATAGGGTAGGTGCATGTGGGGTGGTTTAGGAGGGGTGCGGGTGTGCAAGCCTTGGAGCGCTTGCCAAGTAGGGGTTATAGTTGAGGGTTCAAGCTCATGGCTAATTCCTCACAGTCAAGCTATCACTGCTCTGGAGGGACGCACCACCTTGCAATACGTCAATTTGGTCCCTGCTTTCTTTGGTGGCTGCGTTAAAAGTGCTGGGGCGTGCATGGCGTACATGGCGTCGAGACAGGGCCGGCTGATGCGAGGCATGAAGGCCAAAATGCTGACCTGGGCTGTATTGCTGGAACTCGTGCATGTTTTTGGCTGTACTTTATCTCAAATTAAATGATTTTAATGTGATTTATTGAATGCAATTTATTAAATGCAATTTATTTGAAACACTGTCGTCGTGCGCAGAGGTGTATGGGTTTGGCAAGTCCGAGGAGTTCCTGGGTGAGTTCATCCGCGAGACGGGTACCTCCCCCGTCATAGCAACCAAATTTGCCCCCCTGCCATGGAGGCAGACCTCGGGGTCGGTGGTGAAGGCGCTGCAGGTGGGGAGGAAAACCCTGCTTTATAATGTTGAATTTTTGCGGTTTTTTACATGCTTATACGTGCATGTTTAACAAGTTTATTTTGTTCGAAGTGTTTTGCAGGTGTATGCTGTAACAAATTATTTAATAGTTGGTTTTGTAGAAGCATAGATGATCTTATTCATCCATACCCATGCCACCTTCCTTGCATGCTAGTTTGATTGCAGCAACGTCTGATTCCGGACCACATGCTGAGGCCCTGCTCGCCCTTAGCCCGTCAACCCACATGTTCCCCCCTCACCTCCCCACCACCACCTCTACCTTTGCAGGCCAGCTTGGCACGGCTGCAGCAGCCCAAGGTGGGCCTGTACATGATCCACTGGCCGGGCTTTTTCTTCAACGCATTTGCCAACGAGGCCTATGTGGAGGGGCTGGCCAAGTGCAAGGAAATGGGGCTGGCGGATGCAGTAGGTGGGTGGGAAAGACGAAATATGTGCGGCAAATGGTGTTGCCCTCGTGCTCATGCTAGCAGTGGTCTCCAGGTGGTTTTGATAGCATTCAATTGCCAGACTGCATTAACTAGTGTGCTGCTTTTAGCATCTATGTACAGCATGATGCAGTGACGATACTGCAATTGCAGGTTGCCACGGTCATTTTTGCATCATCCCACCCCGCACCCAACCTCTACCCGTGCAGGCGCGTCCAACGTCATCGGGAAAATCAATCTGAATGCATGTGAAATACTGACCTTCCACCGTCGCAGGCGTGTCCAACTTCAACGAGAAACGCGTGCGCGCCGCTCACCGCACCCTGGCTGCCCGCGGTGTGGCGCTTGCATCCAACCAGGTGCAGTACAGCCTGCTGTACCGCACGCCCGAGAAGAACGGTGTGCTTGACGCCTGCAGGGAGCTGGGGGTGACGCTGGTGGCATACTCGCCGCTGTGCCAGGGGCTGCTCACAGGTGGGTGGGTGGGTGGGGAGGTGTGGGTGGATGGGTGGGGGGAAGTTGAGGGGAGTCTCATACCCTAGTTAGGGTATAGGCATGAGGGGTGATCTTGGTGGGGTACTCGCCACTGTGCCAGGGGCTGCTCACAGTTAATGGGGGAATCGGGGTTTGAAAGTAGGCTTATACCCTAGTTTAGGGTTCAGGCTTGAGGGGTGACGCTGGTGGTGTACTCGCCGCTGTGCCAGGGGCTGCTCACAGGTAATGGGGGCAGGGGGTTGGAATGTGGGTTGGCACTTGTGCCAAATCTCTGAATACCATTCTGCAAAAAAAAATCCTTAGTGTAAATCTATACCATACCATCATCATTTTCCATTACTACAAGACTTATCATGTCAAATGTCCTCGTTAAGTCTATGCGTTACGTCTATGCGTTAAATGCATGTGTAAATTTTCCTTTCCCCTACCGCTCTAGGATTCGCCACACACCCTGCATTTCTCCCCCCTGCACAGGCAAGTACACCCTCGACAACCTACCCGGTGGCCAGCGCCAGATCAGCATCAACGCCGATCGCATCCGATTGGTGCAGCCGCTGATCGAGCTGATGCGCGAGATTGGTGAGGGCCAGGGGGGAAAGACGCCCGCCCAGATCGCCATCAATTGGACTGTGTGCAAGGGGGCGCTGCCCATCCCAGGTGAGGGCAGTGGAACCCTAGGTGCCCTGAGGCTGGAACCGTTGGCTTGAAACATGTATGGGCTAGCCTTCTGATGACTATCTTTGCTTTGTCCTCACGTGCCATCCCTTTTTACCCTCCCCAGGTGTGAAGAACCCCCGCCAGGTTGCTGAGCTGGCAGGCGCCTTTGGGTGGAGCCTGACCCCCGAGGAGGTGCGGGCACTGGATGAGGCCAGCGATAAGGTGCCAAGCAGCACGGGGGCGCCATTTGAGAACTGGTGAAGGGGGGAAGGGAAATCCAGTGCCAACGCTGTTTACAGCCAGCAGGGGGTGGGCATTTGCGAACTGGTGAAGGGGAAGGAAATGGAGATCAGCGTCTTGGCTTACATCTAATCTACTCAGTACTACTACTATAACTGCAGTAGTACTATTATCCACTGCTGCGTACCCCTCCTCTATGGCTGAGCTGGGTATTAAGGTCAGGCTTGCCTTGTCATTGCAGTTGCTGCGGGGAACAAATTCCGCACAAAGCAGGGTGTTGGCAGCCTGACTTGTCATTTGCTCATTGATTGCCATGGTTCAGAAGGAGCTGATTCAGCAACCTATTTTTGTCAACCGTTGAATTGTTGGACTGCAGTTGTGCCGGGGGCTATCGCCGGACAGGCTGGCGGCAGATACATTTCACGTTTTTATCCTGTACTACTGTTGTTTGTCACTAGACTGGAACATATTTTGGGCTGGGTGGGGTGGGTAGGGTGCACAACTTGAGACTTCTTAAGGCTGATGTTTGTATGCACTGAGATTGATGACGTTGTTTGGTATGGTGTGCGTTGAAAGAAATGATGTGGGCAAGAAGCCCGGCCCAGTTTGATAGGCCTGGCAAGTTTGTTGTACAGTGAGCAGCACAAGCTAGGCTGCACAGTAATATGGCAGGTTACACACTGTTAGAACCCTAAGGAGTATCATCGAGTATGCAGGAAGTGTGTTGCGCATATCGTGTTGTAACAAACAGTTTACCACCTGCCCTGCGACGAGGACGGCAATGCAATGCCAGCCATGGTGCATTTTTTCTGCATGATGATACGGTAGCAAACAGTGTTCACGTTCAGAGGCTTTCCGAAAGCAATTGGAATGTGTTGGCAACAGCCCTAGCATGGACAGAAAAAAATTCAAATTTCAAAATGTGGTTGTCAAGCATCCCCAACTTGCAAAGGGTTTGACAACTCCTTCGGAAACCTTCGTGCGTTGACGCTGCAACAAGATACCGGCACTGGTACGTATTTTCAGGGTCACAACGATAGGAGTTGGTTCCTCCGACAGCTAGTTGCTACTCAGTGTAGGCAGCGACCTCAGTCTGGTACCTGCTTCAACGCACGGTGTGCTGGCCATACTCCCTCTCACGCAAACCACACCTGCTCAAAACGTTTGGAGTGGGCTTCTCTTGCTTATGCAAAGCAATTGCTGGCTATTGGCTCGGCAGTCTGCCTTCCATTGTGGTCCAGCCTCCAGGGACAAACTGAAACTGCCAAGCTGTCGCCCAAAGATGGTGCGTGGGTTGCAACGGGTACAAGTCTTCGTTCCACATCCTACGTAGTACTCTTACAGTTGGGTTGGACGTAACACCAACGTCCCCTGCACCCTCACACTCACTTCAACCAAAACATGGCCTCACTGCAGACCCCACTGCCTGGTCCCGTCAAGAAGTCTCATATCTCGTAACCTGTGTAAAGGTTCTCTTCCGCCAACTGGTACAGGGCTTTGGGGCTTGCCCTCGCGCAATAGCGTCCCTGATGCAGCTTGAAGCAGCACACTAGCGCCAGCTAAGCTGCAGCCATGCAGTCATATCTGCAACCACCATCCACTGACAGCTTCCACAGCAACAAGGTAGCAAAGCCAGGGGTGGAGAAAGGGAGCAGGAAGGCCCAGATACTGAGGGAGATCCTCAAAGAGCAGCAGGCGCTGTTGGCTGAGGCACAGCACGACCAGACCCACCCACATGAGCCGGCACCAGTACCCACTGACCACCACATCCAAGCGGGCCCTCATGGCGTAGCTACAACCAAGTGCGTGTCCCGAATCGTTCTGGCAACTCAGGTTTTGACCACTGCATACCGTTTGCCTCATTCCCGCTGTGGGATATTTCATCTGGCACCTGCACCAACTGCAGGCGGGACCACCATCCAAGCTCAGACAGGTACTGACAGGTGCATCTGGGTGGATGGGTGACCCACACCACCCACCCTGCGAGTGCACAACCACACCATCACCGCACCCACCACTTGCCCCACTATGGGTGGTACCCCAGCACTCATAACTCCACTCCCCGCAGGCTGGATGCCCCACCCGGACCCTCCACCGCCATTCCCAGCCACCGCCCCTGGTACACCCCCGCTGACTCCCTCGACTATGACACCCACCTGGACTGCGAGCAATACATGTACTACCCCAAATCCGGTGGGCAGCACATGGACCGGGAGCCGGCTCACCAAGAGCAAGGTAAGGACAAATAGTCAAGCACCTACCTGTATGTCACTGGTCTATCCTTGAGGGAGGACCATACCCACATATGCCAGCGTCCTGCACACCCTTGTAGTTCACAAAACCCCTCAACAGCAAGCCCCGTGTAAGGCCCAAAAACCCTACTAGTATTGAAATAAACCCTAGCCTGAAGCCCTGGACCTTAAACCCTAAACCCTTGTTACAGGCCCCGCCAGCGCCACCCAGCAGGAGGTGCTCGCCCTGCGCCAGCTGGCAGACCAGCATGGCCAGGCATTGGAGTTGCTGCAACAGCTGGCAATCAAGCAGCTGGAGGGGCGCAAGGGCCAGGCCAAAACACCACCAGCCGCCGCTGCGGTTGGCCCCACGGGTCCACTCCACCGCCCACCAACCGCCATGGGTCCAGGGAAGAGTGCGCATATCCGTGTTGTTGTGGGAGGCCATGGCCGTGGCGGTGCGGGTGGCCAGCCGCTTCAGGAGGTGACTAACACCCTACGCCAGGTTCAGCCGCAGCGCCAAGGGGGTGATGGGAAGCGGGGGACAAGGGGAGCGGGGCAGAACGAAGGGCCTTCCTCGGGCTTGACAACCCACTCGGGAGGCAGCACGCGCCTTGACGCCAACCCCCTGGCCCTGGTTCCAGCTGATCCAGGAGCACAGCAGCCCTTTGATGGAGCTGCGGGTGCGCCAGGTGGCGCCGGCCCTGGGCCTCAGGAACCCTACAGTAGGGTTTCCACGGGCGGCGCCCCGGGGGACATGCAGCGGGTGACGTG
Source organism: Heterotrichella gracilis (assembly GCA_032358255.1). Lineage (NCBI taxonomy): Eukaryota > Xanthophyceae > Tribonematales > Xanthonemataceae > Heterotrichella > Heterotrichella gracilis. The sequence goes on from JAULBX010027827.1 coordinate 188,494, forward strand.
GCAGCTCCATCAGGCCCTCTTGGACAACGACAGGCTGCGCACAGCGCTGGTGCAGCAGGCACAGGAGGCGCACGGGTCCCGCAGCCGAGGTGAAAACCCTAGGGTAGGGTTTCTGGACCCGGGCGGCCAAGCGGCGGAGGAAGACCCTTTTGCTGACTATGGCGCCACAGCAAATCCTCTACAGCTGTGCTCCGGGACTGCCAATCCCATTCCAGAATCTGACCCGTTTGCAGACGATGGGACCCCCCAAGGTAACCAGACCCACCCACCTAACACAGCTTTGGACCCAGCACAGCCTCAACAGCCCGCAACGTGCTCGCGGTGCGAGAAAACCCTAGCGGAGGTTTCTGAAGCCCTAGAGGAGGCTTCCCGCGCCAGGGATGCTGCAGCGCGGTTTGAGGATGCTGCCAGGGGTGCGCGGGAGGATGCGTGTAGGAGGGAGCGGGAGGTGGGGCAGCAGGAGACCATCATTGGGCAGCAGGATGGGGTTATTGCTGAGCTGAGGCGCCAGGTGGCAGTGGCGGAGGGGGAGGTGGGCAGGCTCAAGGTGGGAAACCCTAACGAAGGGTATAGATATGGGCCATTATATTACAGCATACCAGCCCACAGGCCAGATCAGCGATGGGCCATTGCCGCGGCATATACCAAATAAATAGGGTGTAGGGTGTAGGTCATTGCTCACAGCGTGCAACATTTTAAAAACTTTCTGAACAAAAATAAATGTCCATTGATTAATCGGGGGAAACGGGAAGAAATGTTCTTTACTGTATTGTTTTACATATAATATACATCATTCAGGATTTTTTCTGTGCTCACCTGTCGGTGTGTGTGTTTGCGCAGGAATCCCTGGCCCAGTCCCAAGAGCTGGGGTGCGCCCAGGTGTCAGCCTGTGAGGCCGCCAAGTGTCGCGCAGAGGGTGAGGCTCAGGTGGCCACCACCCGCCTGGAGGCGGCCATGGAGGCACTGGGCGAGAGGGAGGCAGGTGGGTGGATGGCAGGGGGTGGGGGTTCAGATGGCAGGTGCTGCACGTGTGAATTTTGAATTACCACGGCCATCGATCGCGCGCGCTGTTGTATGACATCGCTCCAAACCCTACACCCTGGGTCACTTCACCTACAGCTGTGTGTCACATCCTTGGCCCAATGCATGCACCCCGTGTACTTATTGGGCCTAATGTAGCCACGCTCGTTTCCTAGTTTTTACCGTACACCCCTTGTCACTCCACCCCTCACCCCGCAGCCATCCACGAGCTGCATCGCCTGCTGGCACTGCGTGAGGGCCAGGTGGCGGCTGCTGATGCGCGCGCTGCTGAGGTGGCGGGGGGGAGGGAGCAGTCAGATGCCCAGCTGCGCCACAAGGACCAGCTGCTGACCATCACACAGGAGAACGCACAGGCCATGCAGGTGGGTGGGTGGGGTTTCCGAGCCCGTGTGGCGGGTGGTAGCGCAGTGGCGCATAAAGGGGAGGGTGTTAGGGAAATTCTTTATTGAATTCATGTTGGGTCCATTGCCCAGCTGCGCCACAAGGACCAGCTGCTGACAGGCATGCAGGTGGGGGTGGATCGACGGGGTCCTGGCATGTGTGGTGGTGTTGGGGACCTGGGTTGGTGTTTTTGGCGGGAGATAATGGGCTGAGTGGCACATGAAGGGGTGGGCTAGCTGCAGGCCAGGAGACTACACAGGCCATGCAGGTGGGGTAGTGAGAGAAAGGGGTGCTAGGGCTTCTGAAGTTGGTGTGGAGCCCTTGAAGTGGGCGTTACGATGAGCACGTAGGACTGTTATCATCTGAGTACCCTTATTGTAAACAGGGAAGACAGCACAATTTCAAGAATGTCCCTGCAGGTGGAACTGGACTCCGCCAGGGTGCGTGTGGATCAGGCGGAGGGGCGGGTGGGTCAGCTGGCATGCGAGTTGGACCACGTGTCCCGCCAGCTGGCGCTCCAGTGCCAGCTGGCAGGGGGGCTGCAGGAGGAGGTGGGGCTGCTGCGGGGGGCGGAGGGCAGGGCACAGGCGCGCGCTGCACAGGTGGGTGGGGGTGGGTAGGGTGGTGGGCCCTGTGTGTGCATTGCTGACCTGCCTCTGTTACTGGAATGCAAAGCTAGATAGCTAGCTGGATATTTTGAATGGTTGTTGCTGTACACTGCTGTACAAAATATGTTGTTGCTAAGTCTGTTGCTAAATCTTACAATATTATGGCATAATCCGGTGCCCGGCTTGGAGCCCTTTCACATGGAAGGTTAATTGTGGTTTTAGTCGTGCATGTTCTTTTACTGTAATAGAAATGTGTGATTTTCGTCGGGCAATGGCTGTTTGTAGCCAGCTGGCGCATTGTGGTGCCCTGGTGATTGCCACTGAATCCCCGCCATACCTTTGCATCTGCGTTTCCCTTTCATCTCCCCCTTCTCTACCTACCTGGCTGGGTGCTGTGGCTGCAGCTTGAGGAGCGGCTACGTGAGGTGGCAGCTGAGGCGCTTGAGCTGCGTGTGCGCCTGGAGCACCAGCAGGCCAATGAGGCGCAGGCCAATGAGGCAGCGCCAGGTGGCGTGGAGGGGGTGGCATTGGAGTATGCAGAGGCACAGGTGGGTGCTTTTCGTAAGGGGCAAGGTTGATTTATATTTCTATGAAATGCAAATGTGTGCATTGAAGAAGAATGGCAGATGTGCGATTGCGATTTTTCGTTGCTTAATGGGATTGTGATGTGCTTGGGACTAATCAACTGTGGGTTTTAGCCAGGGCAATCTGATAATAATAGGACCTATCATCATCTTATTACGCTTGGTGGTGGCGACTTGATCAGATTTCCAGTGGAATGGGACATTCCAACCTTCACACCTTACCGCCTGGCCTGATTCGACCCCTTACACGCATCCTACGGCCAAAGTACTAGTCCTTTCAAAAAAACAAAAATATGAGTTTACTCTTTTTGTTTGTTTGTTTGTTTGTCTTAGTTTATACCCTCTGCCATGGCTGTAGGTGACGCAGTTGCGGCGGGGGTTGGCGGCGGCACAGCAGGCAGCCGAGGGGGAGGCGGCCCAGGCAAGGTAGGGGGGCTGGGATGGAGGGGTAGGGGGTGCACCAAGCATTTACATTCTGCGTTTACGGTTGCAGTTGCAGGGGCGGTGAATAACAATCCATGTGGAAGGCCTTCGCGTCGAGCACAGGCTGCTGCCAGGTCATGTGGTGGCCATGCGGCCATCGCCCATGGATGCAAGTTGCCTCATTGGGCTAGGTTGTTAATGCAAGCAAAATCTTCATGATGTAATTGGTTTGGGAATGGGGTATGCTGTCTGTAACATAATATAAAAAGTAAAAGGAGAATGAGTTTGTTTCATGGTTTATCCCACAGGCAGTGGAGGGCCAAGTCGGAGCTCCTGACCTGGCAGGTGAACGACCTGAGGGCACAGCTGGAGGCGGCCAATGGGCGGGCAGCGGGCTGGGCCATGCGGGCGGGGGCAGCGGAGGTGGCGGGCCAGGGGCAGGGGAGCACTACACCCTCGCCGAACAGCCCAGTGGTGGGTGCTGTGGGGGTTGCGGCGGGCGGTGGGGATTTGCCGCTGGCGCGCAGCCCTGTGCTTGGGGAGTTGGTGAGGGGTGGGTGGGTGGGTGGGGGTGTGGGGTCGCCAGGGGCGGGGTCGCTGGCTGCCGCTCTCAACGGGCTGTGAGGGGTGTCAAGGCGGGGGGGTATGGGGGCTGGGGGGGATGGAGGGTCATCTGTCCCCGTTCCTTCATCTGCACATTTTCTCAGGGATGCAACTCAGTTGCCACATGTGTGAGTGCCTAGCATCCCAAATACTGATGTTGATAAGTAAACCAAAAGGTTCCACAACGGTGGTAAATGCTCATCAACATTTATAAAGTAATATGTATATACGTCTTGGTTGATGTGTGTCATTGCGCAGGTATTCACACTGCCGGGCTTGCCTTGTTATTTCATTCCAGACTGGTTCCTAACTTTGCCCTCGTCCGCCATGGAAATTTCATGCCATTGCATGCCACATGCGCGGTGCTGGCTGCCCATCATCATACTGAACTCTCTAAATTTGAAGTTGTCATTTTAATTGATGCTGCAGCAGACAGAACCCCGCTGATCTTTAGGGAAGGGTAGTTGCATTGCCCAACATGTCTAGCTAGGCATTGATGCCTGGGGGATGTCGTTGTCTGCACCTGTGTACCCCTTTTAAAGTAAATTACGCGTGCAGCCCTTCTGTGAATTAGTATAATCACCACCCGCTGGGTGTATGCCAGCTGTGTGCAGCTACTGTTTTCTTCAATTTCCATACACGTGCTGCTATGGCATAGCAGCTTGTGGTTAACAGTACCTCTATTGCCCCACACCCCCGAGGCTCTGGCTCTTGCAAATTGTCAATGACCACTTGGGTGACGGGTTTACAACAGGGCTTGCCCTACCAGGCTGGCACCCATTGAGCAAGGAACCAATAATGTGGTATGTACACATATATGTCACGTTACACTGTGCTAGGGCCTGTGCCATACCCACGTTAGGAGTCAGTAGACTGGCTCAGCCTGGAATACAAGAACTCCCCTGGACTGCACTTAGAATGCTGTCCTTGGCTGGGGAATGCCTCTGATATATTCCTCAAGAGACTGTGAGAGTATGGCAAATACGGTGTAACACAGTTGCTGACTTGACAGCAACAAAAGCTACCAAGTCGTGACGCATATTGACTTGACAGCAAGCTACAGTACAATTGTCATCTGCAAGTCATCTGCAAGTATGCATCTTGACGCCGCGTATAACTCTGAGAGGGTGATACCTCACATGATCACTGAATTTGAAATTGTATTGAAATCTTAATGATACTTCACATCATCGATGTTGTTAACCAAATGGCTAGCTACAGCTCAATTTTCCAAATGACCCGCGCTGGCAGATGCTGAAATATAATATTGGATAATTGCTACTAGCTTCAACTATGCCGCTGGCCTAGGCATGGTCACTGGCATAGCGACAATGGAATGCCAGCAGAGACAATTGCAAGCCACCAAATGATTCTACATGCCCATCCATCTCATCATCAATGCATGAGGGATGACCCCTCCCTCCACGCCCTCCATGCCTTCCATGTGGTGATCATAGGCAGAAATGGGCGAATCGCTGCCTTGGTCAGGGAGGCTGCTGTGTTATCCTGCAGGATGCGGTCCCAGGGGTGAGACTCAGTTGAGAGAAGGGGGGAAGCGACATGTTGCCATAATTGGGCACTTGTCGCAAGGGGCACTGCTCCAGGTTATGCATGGTTGCAGTTGCAGCGCTGCTGCACCACCCCCTTCACCACCGAGTACGCATGCATGCATGTATATTATTTCCAGGGCTAGAGCGCACTTGTCACACATCTGTCCTGTTTATATTTATATATATATATATATATATATATATATATATATATATATATATATCATTATAGAGAGAATAAAGAACGGTTGAATGTGCAAATGCCAGCCTTGCCATTTATGCCATGCACCTGTTGCCTCAGGCAGTGACTGATAAAGCTCTGAGATCTCAAAGAGCTCAGAGCTTTATAAGATATGCACTGAAGCTGAGGTTCTGCTCGGGGTCACAGGACCCCAATGAACGAGTCAACACTACACTGCAGCATTGCTTTCCCAGGCCCTACTCTGGGCAACACCAGGCTGTCTATTTAGCATATGTTTTAGGGTACAGGGTACAGGAATTAGGGTTAGCTTGGTGGCACCATGGTGCAGCATGTCACAAGACTGGCATACTGACATGGTCAATGCAAAAAAAACGTGTTTGTAATGAGCAGTGCTGCCTGAATTGCAAGTGGCGACAGTGGCTATTAGTAGTGAGGTGTACCATGTCTATTCTACCTGCGTAACTTGTGTTATCCTGCCTGAGAAACAGTAGCACAGGTGGCATGTACACGTGTGCCTTTGCACCAAAAAACTCAATTTCCGTCCACTTGCAATCAATGACAATCACCGTGACAGCCTGCAGACCTCGTAGCTAGGGCTCATAGGACGGCATCTAAAACAAGCGCATTCAGCAGTGCACTCAGAAGTTCTCACGATGGCTGCCAGAGGTGTGGGAGGAATGCAACACTCTTACATGGTAAAGCCACTGTGCCACAAGGCCAACAGGTGGTCTGCATGCAAGGGTGTGAGGGTTGCTCTAGTTGCTCCACATAAGGGTGTGGGAGCGCTCGGACCAAAGTTGGGTCGCCAGGTACGACTTGTAGACTTTGCACCTCTCGCATTTGCTGTATATAAGCACTGGGCAGAGACTTGGTTTTGCTGCAGAGCCACCAGACCACCAAAACGGGGTGGAGAAGGGAAGGTGAGTATCTTACCTCAGTCATGCCTCCTAACGGGCAATGTACTGTGGTAGCCCCTTTTCAAGTTCCCAACAAAGACTCTTGGGTGAGTGTGTTGATAGGATGGCGGGAAGGCAACTACTCGTGTTTGCATAGCACTGGAAACTTTTCTTTTGCCCAGCTGGCACAAGTTGACTATGATTCTGACCCTGCTGCCAGCTTCCACCCAGCTGGGCAAACTGACTGTGATCCCTACCTTAGGATACCCCCGAGGAAGAAGAGTCCTTTGCTGGGGAGGTTCCCGAGAAACAGGGTGGTAATCCATGGGCCCTGGTCTTGATTCTTGGGGAGTCTACGCTTTGGCTTGTTGCGGCGTACCTTCTTTCGTGCCACTTCCCAGGGCTGGTGGAAAAGTACCTGTAGAAAACGTTTGAAAGTGCAGGTGGGAAATCTTGGGTTGTACACGCCCTTGCAACCTTTGTCGTTGTTGCTGCCTGCATACTCCCAATCTCAAGTCCCCACATTACCTCCCTTCCCCCTTTTATCTTTCCACATGCAGGCCATGCAGCTCTTAGACTGGCATTTGCCTTCAGATCTAGCACCCTGCCTGGCCGGAGGCGTGCCAGAGCTGACGCTGACGGCGTGCGACAGCTAAATCCAACTTTTCACTGTGGAGTGGCAGCTAACCCACAAGGATAGTAAAGAGACAGCCAGATGGAACAGTCGTTGATACGTCTCTCACTGTGGTATTGCCAGCAACTAATGTGGGGTTGCTTAGCACGGAGGTGCCACTTTAGTGTGGAATATTGAAGTAGTTTATTGGCAGGGCTCTGTGCGCTACTTGATATACTTCAACTAACGCGCAGCGCCGCCATGTACGCACGTTCCATCAGCGCTGTCCACAGTGTCATAGCCTAGCCTGCACGCAGTATGGTAGTGCACGATAGGCTATGACACTGTGGAAAGCGCTGATCGAACGTTCGTACATGGAATGGCACGGAACAACGCCTGGGTAGTTTCTCCTTTTTTTTTGTGTGCCGCACCTCGAAAGGTCGCCCCTTGTATAGAAGCATTAATTGGAAGTTTGATGGCATGCACCAGAACTTTGGGTGCCCTTTAGGGTTTGTCTATGTCCCATAGCCCGCTGTGTGCATTTAGCCTGTGCAATGTTGTCGAGTTTTTGCTGATAATCTTTGGAAAAATAGGTACCTGGCTTGTGCGACAGGGATGCCCGTGTACACACCATAGCTTAGCGTGAGCAAGACGTCTCAAGTTTCCTGTCTGGTGCCAGTACATGGCATCCAAGTCTGTGAGCCAATTGTGGGTTAGCTTCAGTGTGAACACTTTGAGGCGCCTCAAAGTAATGCACAATATTTAGTATTGCTTAATACTTAGTCCACAAGTTGTTTGATGCTCCCGTGGCAAATTCATGTAAGAAGACTAATAGAAATGCAAGCAAGGGTGTGCATGCCTGCCAAATTAATCCCTTTGCCAATGGCCCCAAGCGCAAAGCGCTTCCAGAAGCAGCCAGCAATGTTTTTGCAGCTTTTCAAATTGAATGCATCGTGCCATTGTGTTGCGGAAAGGGCTTTGCAAATATTGTCTTACATTGCACCACCCAGCACCACTAGACCCGGACAATTATTCCTGCAGAAACATTGCTTGGTAATTGATCACTCCAAATCTTGATACAATCTCAGTCAGCTCGACCTTATCCGATGTTCTCCTCTGCTGCTCATGCCATTACGCCGCAGACAGGACTGTACAGGATGTCCCGTCGACAAGCTTGATCAACGAGGGGCTATCCCCGCCTAAAACACAGATCTTGATCAAAATTACAACTCACTGCGCACCACCTTGCTGTCACAAGGCATGCAATTTTGACCTTACAATTGTCCAAAAAAATCCCCCGGTGCCTCACCGTCCCCACACACTGTCAAACATGACCATTGCCAGCGCGCCCTCAAGCATCGGTACCAATATTGTGTGCACAGTATGATTGCCACCTATCCAAAGTTTACACTAGATTGAAAGATAAAATTCTTTAACATTTTGCTCTAGTCGGCACCATCAGATTCTGCTGCAGCCTGGCCCTGGCTAGGCAGTGCAGTCAATGATGGGTTGTCATCCGCATCATCCGGCTCATCATCCGCCCAATCATCAGCGATATGGGTAGAATCAGTTTGAATCAGGTTCGATTGCGCTGGCTTGATCACGCTTGACAGCTGATCCAGCTTGGCCTCCAAATCACCATCCACACTGAAATCCGGCTCTTGGCTGATGCTGGTAGCTCCCACTGAGTTGAGTGCGCTCTCGGAGTCGCCACCACTGCTGGGTGTGTCATTCCTCCCTTGGGGCACACCCTCTGCCTCGGAGTCACCACCAACACTGCTGCCACCGGGGCCCGCCGCCTCCACTATGGGTTCACCCTCGCTGTCTTGTCCTGCTGCAATGGAGGTTGTTTCCGCAGTTGCGCTGTCGTCCCTGGGTGTTGGTAATGTAATGCCAGCATCACGCGGCTGTTGGCCTGTTGAAGCAAACAGTGTTTGGAGGACCTCCTGCCTGGTCTGAATATTAGCTGCCCCACCCCCACCTGCCTCTCCACCCACCTCACCACCCACATCGCCACCTGCACCCACTGCCCCGCCCGCAGCTGAATCATCCGCAACCACTCCATCACCTGTAGCCATTGTACCATCGCTGGTGCCAGCCTCATCTTCAGATGCGCCTGTTGCTGCTTTGCCACCATCATTAGCGCTGCCAAATGCCCCTGGTTGAGCCCCTTGGCTGCGCAAAGTGGGGAACCGCCAACCCCCACCAGACGCCAGTGTCGGGAAGCTACTAGGCGCTCTGATCACCCCCAAACCGCCTGATACACCACCCACCTCAGCAGCTGCCTCTGTGGGATTTGAAGATTGGAGGGGCTGGGTCTCTACTTGGTTAGCACTTTCATCATCATCCCCACTGTCATCTGACTTGTTGGCTCCCGTCATCCCCTTTTCCTTCTTCTTCCCCCCTGTCTTAGACTTCTTCCTTTTTGGCTGCACCACTGGGCCAATCACAGCCTCCAGAACCTTGTCCAGATCTTCAGCATAACCAGCTGACTCGCTTTTCTTGAGGAGGATATCCTGCGCTGTGTCCACCAAGCGCTGGGATCCCTCCAGGTCTGCCAGGGCTGCAAGGACTTTCTCCTCCAGATCTGAAAAATCGGTTTTAACCCCCAGCACCGTCTTGTTCACCTGCACCCAAAACAGAGCCTCAAAATCAAGATTTCAAATTGAAGTATTTCATCTTTCAACCCGGAAATTTAAATACAATTTAACAGGATCAGTGTTTACCCCATGGGTCTTCATTACGAATTTGTAAGATAAAATAAGGTTAATGCCAAACAAAGGTACTGTCAAATTATACACGTTGTTCTGCAGCGCTGCGCAGCGTGAGGAGAATGGAGGACTCATCACAATACATACCAAAACCAAATGGCTGTGAAATGGCCCATTATATTAGCCCCATACATCAAATTACGCAAGGGATCATACCCTACCTGGAACACCGGCGGGTAGGTCTCAAAGAACTGTGCCCTAGGCTTGACCACCAAGCACCCGCTCATCATTGCCTCAAAGTCCTTGTGGCTCCACTCGCCCATGCCAAAGGGGGAAACAAATACCTGCAGGGGAGGGGAGGGGGGGGTCGGGCACATGGGCGGGTATGGTGAGAGGAGGGACATGACTTGTGCGCCAGGGGACGGAGGCGGTGGGTGTAGGATGGGGAAAAGCAGCCAAATGCAGGCAAAACAAAAGCAGTGGGTGTTATCTGACCTGCGGTTTCACCTACACAAAAATAAATTTCGCATGACCTAGGCCCAAGACCCTACGCAAACGCTAGCGGCCCGACATACTCCCAATCAAATAACCCTCTCCCCTCCCCGCCCCTCACCCCACACACCCACACCCCACCCACCTTGACCTGCTGCAGCGCCGCCATGTACTTGGAGATGCCGTTGTAGAATGCAGCTGGCTCAATGTTGAGGTACGGGTGCTTGGCCTTGAGATCCAGCATCCCCCTCTGCATCTGGGAGCGGTGCAGCTGGTAGAGCGACATGTTGCCACCCTCGCCAAAGCCTGCGTTGCCTCCGGGAGCCAGCAGCTGTGGGGTGTGGGATGGGGGGTGGAGGGGTGGGAGGTGGGAAGTACAACGTTGATGGGCGTGGGGGTGGGCTTTTATGCGTGAGTGGATATGTGTCATACATAATAACAGGGCAGCACATGCTGGCTGTGCAGCCAGGTTAGTAACCCGCCATGGCTTCTCTATTAATGTTTACAACCTTTATCTTATTTTGTTTGTATTGCTGCTTAGCGCCGCTTGGTGCTTGTTTAATGGACTAAAGTAATTTTTCTACGTGCCAGTCAACACTATCGCAATGCAGCTTATACCATTCCTTCATCTTGCACAAGTCCTGCTGTGACATTTTGCCTTGGTTATCCTTAAATTGCCCCCTTTTCTCCTTGTACATGATATCACATGGTCCATAATAAACATCATGCATCTTGATATGCAATCAACGTACCTTGCCAAAGAAAGCCACATCCACGGACCGGTTGGCCAGCGGCGGGGGGTTGAAGGAGGATTTGTTAGGGTGGAAGAAGGCGGCGTAGGGTATTGCAGCCAGCTTGCCACCGCAGTCCAGGGGGGCGCAATACCTGAAGATGTGTGAGGCCAAGGGGAAAACCTTGCGCAGGGCGGTGGGGCTCAAGGGGGGATTGCGGTACCTGTAGGCGGAAACCCTTGGTTGGGGTTTGCATGCATCGGCCGTGGTTTGGCGGAATTTCCGGTTGCATGCAGCTGGTGTGGTTTGTTGGCGGCACCCTTCGTTGGGGTATTGCTTGCATGCGCTAGTGTGGCCTGTTGGGATTGACGCATGTGCATAATGGACAATGCCTGGTGTTTATTTAAATGTTATTTTTGCAGCGACGCACATGACACCAACCACCCCCGAATCCCTACACTTACACAATTGGATACGCCTCCCTTGACGCGTTGGGTACAAATGCCCACTGGCTGGCTCCCCACGCCATGGGCCCATTTTGCAGCTCAGAGGGGACCAGAGTATGGGGCTTAAATAGGGCGAGGACCTGGGGTGACTCCAAGATGTCTGTGTGACCCTGTGGGGGGACAAATTGGGATGGATAGTGAGGAAAACTTCCTAGGGGTATGGAGATGCATTCATGGGTGTGAAATTCTACTAGGGTTGTGGTAAAATCCTTGTGAGGTTGAAGACCCTAATGGGTTTGTGGTTGTCTGACTAAAGGGCGTATTGACAGCGGCATGTCGACTGGACAGAAAAGACACGGGTGCGACACAAACCCTAGAAGGGTTTGGAGCAGCCAGGCAACACGCTGCTGGAGGCAGAACGTGATGCACGGACCACGGATTTCCACTGTGCAAGGGTAAGTAGGTGACCACCTCAGGCCACAAGGGTTTCACATTGACCACAAGTGGTCTGCGACAGTTGAGCGGTCACGTAGGGTTTGGGATTTAGGATTTAGGGTTTAGCCTCACCTCAGGCCACAGCCACAGCGCAGAAGGGTCCTGCTGGCAACCTGGCTAGGGTCTGGGTTTAGGGTTTAGGAATTAGGGTTTACCCTCACCTCAGGCCATACCCAAGGCCCCGAAGGGTCATTGCTGCGAACCTGTTTAGGGTTTAGGGTTCAAAGTTTACACTCACCTCTGGCCACAGCCACAGCGCAGAGGGGTCCCGGCTGTCCAGCAGGATCCAGTGCTTCCTCTGCCCCACGGGGTGCGTCACATCCCCCAGGGACCGCTTCCAATCCCCAACCACCACGTCAGCCCACTGCAGGGCCTGCATGGTCTTGGCCCACCTCAGCTGGTGCTTGGCGTGGCGCACGTTTTTCCATCCCAGGGATTGCAGCGCGGGGATTGCTCGCACGATGGCCATGATGAACCTGCAGGGTGGGGGAGCCCTGTGCTAGGGTTTTCTGGCGCATGTCCTGTGTGGGGGTTGTGGTGCATGCGAGGGAGGATTTGCAGCAGCGGTGGCGAATGCAGGTGCTTATTCCAGAGAGCAACTACCGCACAATGCTGCGTTGTGCTGGACAGGTTTGGCATGCGCCCACCAAGCACCACAGTGTCCTATCACGCCATGGTGGTACCACCTAAAGCTGCCCCAGAATAACCAAAGTTAGGGTTTAGGGTTGAGATTTAAGGTTTAGAGAAAGGTTCATGCGCCAATCGCGATCGCATGTATCCCTTGCACTCCCTGAGGGTTTAGGGTTTTGGAAAGGGTTCCTTTGCCACTCACGATTTCTTGTATCCCTTGGTGATGCTCACCCCCATGCACTCCCCGTCCTTCATCCCCTGGTGGTAGCACTTGTGGTCCCCCAGCGCATCGCAGCTGTTGGCCAGGTGAATCATACATGCCTCGCGCAATTCATGACTCTCAGGTGAAGCTCGGGTGCATTCGGGGGGGTAGAGCACAAGGATCTTCACATCCTTGATGGAGCGCTTGGTGAGGTTTTTGGGGGTGGAGGTGAGGAGGAGCGGGTGGGTGGTGGGGGCGGTGGCTGGGGATGTGACGGAGTTGGCCTGGGATTTGAAGATCGCCAGGTAGGAGGAGGTGGTGTGGGTGGTGGTGGTGGGTGGTGCTGCATCATCGGGCTCTAATGCGCTGTCCAGGGGGGCGCCACCAGTGGTGGGAGAGGCATGGCCAGGGGATATAATGAGGATGAGGAGGAGGGAGGGGAGGAAATTCACGGCCATTGCTGCCATTATTGCTGCCTTGCTGCCTGATCAGTATCCTGACTCCAGGGCCTGTCACACCCTGCGTAACCTCCAAGGCTTGATGGCTGAGCTGGCGCGCAGTAACTGTACTGAATTATATCCCAGGAGCAGGTGAAGTGACGAGACTCCTGGGGCAACCCGGGTAGTAGCCTGCAGTCACTTTACAACCATCGGAGGACCTCTGCCCAGCAGCATTTGGACACTGTGACAGCTGCAGGGTAAAACTGGTGTGTATACAAGGTTGAACCCAAACTGCACCCCTGCTGTATTGTGGCTAGCCTAGGGGTGCTTTGGGAAACACTGGTAAGCTTGTTGGAACGGTGTATTACATTAGCTACGTAGCCTAACAAGTTGTGAAAGGAGCGACCTCGTAGGTTGAAAAACGGTGCGCACCCAGCTCCACATGGCGTGGATTCTGGCAGCTAGTTTCAGTAGGCATTACGACGACAGGTCTGCATATTGTAACAGGCGACGGTCCAAAACACAGCCACGAACGGTCGAAACAGCCGCTATACTACACGGAAAGGCTGGATTGGCGCACATGCAAATGCTGCTCGGCGTTGCACAGGTGGTCTTGCACAGCGGACTTGCACAGCAATGCTGCGCGAGGCTTTTTCACTGAATATGATATTGCATGCGGTCGTGCAGCCGAGTCGCAAAAGTCTAGCCTAATTCTCCAAGAAGGCGTGTAGGCATATGTTACATTTGTGAGCTAGAACCTGGACGTACTGCGAACATGTGGGTGCGAGTAGCCGGTACAAGGTGTGCTCAGCAGCCGATCGACGCGAGGGATCGATCGGATTTACATGTGTGCGGCCAGAAAACCCTACGATAGGGGCTAGAGCAAATTTGCAAGGGCCTTGTGCCTGGTACCATATGCAGTTTGCCAGCAAACTCCAACACTCGGCATGATGAATCGCTCAATAAAAACCTATCTAGTGCACTCAGCAGATCAAGGGTGTTGGCTGCGATCTAACAGCTTGCAGTAGTACTTTCACCCCTCACCATCGATGATGAGGAGTTCTGCAATGCGATGTCATCTTCCCTGTTATTCTCCCAAAAGAGTTGGCCAAAGGCTACATACTGTACAATTTTGCCAACTAGTAGCCTGTATGTAACAGCCATGCATGCACTCTGCCATCTAAGATCCCATCCTATCTAGAATCAATCATCTTTCAGCTGAAAGGAAACTCGTGGCAAATGGATATATACAATTATTGTATTATACATGAATGCACACCGTCGCTGCATGTAAAAAGAAACTGCTCACCATTCGCAATTGCACTGCATAGTATACATGCCATGTATATTCCATCACACCATGAACCAACCCTGTTTGACAGCTCCAGGAAACAGCACCACAGCTACAGGAAACAGCACAATGCAATCATTTCAGCAGTACTACGCCTGAATGATCCAATCGACAGCCGTCTGTTGCTTCCCCCCATCTCCCCTTCTGATCACCCTCGTCATGTCACTCCCCCCCTTTGCCCTTGACCATCGTCCAGAAAGCACATGTGTATGTAGACTGGAGCATGGACCTGTGAGGGGATTGGGTAAATGAGAGCAAATCACCAAAACATCAGATGAGACTGTAAGTCATGAATCAGCCTCGCTGCGCAAGATGACTCACACGCACGAGGGGTGACATATGTGGTATATGAGAGTAAACCACAGGAAACCAGATGAGGATGCGTCAGCCTCGTTGCGCAAGATCGTGCACAGGCAAACCCCCACCTGTCGTTGTGCAGGAAAGGCGCGGGCACCATCTCCCTCATCAGGGTCTTGAACCCTATCTCAGCAGCCACCCGCTCCACCTCTTGAAGGCTGATCTCGATACTCACCTGGGGACCACAATCAGATTACCAGGTGGTTGGGAAGCGCACATACAGTCACATTGAAAGGCATTCTCAACCATTGTCAGCTTATTGCTTTGCGCGCGTTGGAACGATACATGCCAAATCCAGGTAATGCACATGAACTTAACTATTGTGCACATTAAATAGGACCAACCTGAGCCACTGGCTGCACAATACCGCATGATCTTTATTGTATTGCGCACTATCACAGTAATTGCTATAAGAGCCATTTTTGGTGCATTTGTTGTCAGCCATCCAACATATAATACCCCAACTGTTTGTCATTTAGGCGCATGCGATTCACTCCATGGCATTTGTTGCCCACTCACCTGATGCTCAGGTAGATACAGGTGGCTGTCAGCCCAGTGGTATAGCAAAGGGCCCAAATTGATCCACATGCCGCCCTCCTGCAAAGTGTGGAATGTGAGGTAAATGCACGTGCCAGGGCTGCTGGCAGCAATAAATACCCTGTAGACAGGCTGGTTGATTTATCTTGCCTAGCTGGGTGCAGACCCAGTGCTGGTACTTCGTGATTAACCACTCTGGGCCGAGGGCCATGGTCCCGACACCCGACAAAACTCCAAGTTTCAAAAGCGCTGCATTAAAGAAATATCAACAAGATTGTATCCATGCATTTCATGATTATTTTTTTCATGATGTGGTTTCAACTCGAGCTGAATTTGGGACAATTTGCACCGGATTCGCTGCTAACTACCACAGGTTTGTTTGTTTGCAATATTTTCTAGGAATGCGAAAACTTGCTCCAAATGTCTTACCTTGAGCACCCCCCATATAATCTCCATGTAATCCACGATGTTGTGCGCAGTATCTACGAAGAAGCAGGTGGCTACCGCATCAAAGCAGCCCTGATATTCCTCCCGCCGGTACACCTCCACAAAATCCCCAGCGCACATCGACAGCATCCCCGGGCTGCTGTCCAGGGCCGCAAAGGGATCCACGTCGGGGATGGTCACCTGGGAAATAATCGAATTGGGTGAAGCCATCGTAGTATAAACAGTGCTAGCACCAAACTGCTTGGCGCCGCGTGTGCAAGGCTGACTGCTAATCTGGCTGTATCGTTGGAATGCATGTAGCTACCTGAGTAATCTGTGGTAGGACTTTGCAACGCATCAACAGCAGTTGGTCAGCATGTATTGCTGGGATGCATGTAGTTATTTGACTAATCCATGGTAGGGTTTTGCAACGCATCAACAGCATTTGGTCGGCATTGTGTAGGGTTTTGTGGCAGGGTTTTGCAACGCACCGATCGCAACTGGTCGGCATCCGTGAGCTGGTTGCAGTTGCTGTGCCACCACGGGTGTATGGTCCACTGGTCGACCTGCAGGGTGTTGTTGAGAATGAAGGAGGCGGTGAGGAGCATGTAGTAGGAGAACTCGTTGCCCTGCGTGTCAAAACCCTGCAGGAGGGTAATGAATTTGGGTGAGAACCCTAGGCTAGGGCGTAATTAGCAAGCAGGTGGTAGGAGAACTCGTTGCTTTGCGTGTCAAAACCCTGCAGGAGGGCAAACGAGGGATACAAACCCTAGGCTGGAGTGTATTTGGCAAGCAGGTCAGTGAAAAACCTTGGTCTTTGATTGGGGCGCCCACACCCTGCCAAAAGGGACATGAGCGGGGCAGCGAACCCTAAAGGGTAAGAACAGAGCCAGCCAGCATAAGACCTGCATGGTAATATATCATTTGATGGCATGCAGGTAAGTGGCAAAAAATCCCAACTCAGGCTGTAGTTTAGAAGTCACAGGAGAAGCAACCACGAATACCACGAATGGTCTCGATTGCACAGGCCTCCGCAACGAAAAACCTAACGCAGCCATGCCAGGCGCAACAATATGCGTGCATGCATGCATGCTTGTGAGCCAGCCGCAAACCCTACCCCAGAAACCCTCAACAAAAAGCCTAGCACAGCCCATGCCGGGGAGCGGCAGCCATGCAGGCGGTGTGCAAACCCTACCCCAAACCCCGACCATAACCACAATCCAAGCCAAATGCATGCACATCTCACAAGGGGACGAGGGCCAAGAACACCAACGAAATCACGATCACTTACCAGTTGCGCAATGTCCAGGCACAGCCTCCCCAGGCCAGCCCCCGGGACCAGCACGCGGGGAGGGGGGGCACCCCCTTGGCGGGCCTCTGGCGGGAACCTCCTGGCCACCTCCCCGCATATCCTGCCGTATGATTGCTCCCTCTCACTGGCCCCTGCTGCAGACCAGTCCCTAGCTAGGTTCTTGAGGACGTACCTGGGAGGGGAGGCGGGTCAGTGAGGGTGGGTTTGAGCCAAACTTTGGGGTTTAGGGTCTGGCGGTTAGGATTGGGGTTTGGCATTTAGAATTTGGAATGGGGAGATGAAGTTTTGTGGACGTGTCAAGGCATTGTTTGAGGGTTTGGGTGCCAGGACTTAGGGTAGCGAGGTGGGGCAAGGACAAGAGAGGGTTTGGTCATGATTAGGGTGCGCTGGCAATGATGTGAGGGGGGTGAGACTTTGAGAATATGACTAGGATCTGACTGTTAGGGTTTGCGAGTCGGGAGGTGGGGTCCAGGAGGAATTACTTGTCGATTTTAATGGTACAGTTTTGAGTTTGCGCATGCCTGCTGATTGGCCCCGTTGAGGCATCCGATTGGCAGCGCACATGTATGCTTTACCATATCGGGCATGGATTGATGGCCACATTCAGGCGTAATTAGCAAGCCATCAGTTTTTGCCCGTTGTTACTGGGCAATGACCATAATTATTGGGCAATGACCATGATTACTGGGCAATGACCATGATTATTGGGCAATGACCAGGGTGGGTTGTGAAGGACAAGAGGGCATCGCTTGTGGCCAATTGTGGTGCATGCAACCATGCCTGGCGCGCTCGTTACAAGGCACTGTAAACGCACCCTGTAGAATTACAACCACCCTGCTCCTCCCCTGCTCACCTGACTTTCTCCACATCCCCTGGGTGGGTGCGTGGGTGCGTTTCCCGCCACTCCTGTGCAGCTGCCATGGCACAGGCCAGGTGGGGGGGCAGGTCGGGGTTTTCGTGGGGATCGTAGGTGGCCAGCAGGGATTTGAGGAAGAACTTGTTCACCTGGGACGTGGGGCGAGGTGTGCAGCTTGTTTACCCTCACGAGGGTTGTCACAAGGTTGCGTGTGCGCGATGCTGCACCGCGACCTAGGGTTCCGGCCAGGGTTTCAACTGTGTGCGCCGGTCTGGCAGCGTCCAGAGTACAGCCCTTGACTAGGGTTCCAGCTGCATCATGGGAACCCTAGCCAAGGGTTCAGACAACGCCACGATGCAATGCACATGTGCGCTTGTGTCCCCTCGCTTTTTAGGGTTTCGCTGGCCTGCAGCGCGGTGTGGGCGCTCCGAATGCTCTGCGGACTGAAGTAAATTGCCCCTACAGGTATTGACTGAGGTTTTCGTTGGGGTTGCTGAGGGTTTGAAGCACAACTCTAAGCGCGGCGCGTGCGTGCCATATCTGCTGAGGAAAGCTGTGCAGCAGGGATCGGCTGGGGTTCACCCCAAGCTAGGGTTTCTAGGGTTTGTGCACACCTGCAGCGCGGCGCGTGCGTCCCGGATCTTCTGAGGGAAGTTGCGCAGCAGGGTTTGGTGCCTGGGGGGCAGTCGCCGGTAGTCCGCCTCCCATCGCGCAACCTCCCACTCGGCGTCCCTAGGGTATTCTTGCAGGGCAGCTATGATCCTGCGGTCGAGGGTAGGGTTTAGGGTTTTGGTTGGGATAGGGTTTGGTGGCGCTGTGGGCGCCCGGGCAATGCGGTGGTGTTGGGGTAAATGGGCGAGTCGTGACCAAGGAAGCTAAGGCTTTTGTTAGGGTTTACTGTGCACTCCAGATGGCCCAACGCCCTGATGGAGGCAGTGGGGCACCACCTCAGATAGGTTGTCGGTGAAACGAAAGAGCAATAACAGGACATGAACAAGGAACCTTCCAAAAGCAATGTGGGAGTAAATGTATGTCAGAGTGGGCGTGGAAAGAGTGACCCAAGGGTTTCAGCCGTCAGACTGACCTGGGACTGCAAGTTGGTGGACATCGCTGTGGTCAACGACACCCGGGAGGGTTTACTGAGACCAATATGACCTTACTAATAGTGTACAAGATACTATTACGTCACTACCTGTGACCGGACTGGGTGGCAATGCTCGGGTGGCAGCGCCCATGTATGCATGCATTGCTGCATGCATGCATTCCGAAGTTAAGCAAAGTATGCATGCTTCACCCCAGTGTTTTGCAAACCACCATCTGCTCACTTTCCCAGCGCCTGACGTTCTTCTTGCTCCGCTTCGGCATCGAGCTCCGCCTGCGACGGTGGCTCCCACGCCTCTGGGCCACCGTCGCTCAAAATGCCCAACGGGTCGCCGCTCATTGGGCTCCAACCCAATGCATGCACGCCCTTCCGAGAATCAAAATACTTTTGATTAACCAACCCTCTAGATCCAGAGGCTTGCAGCTTGCCAGTATTTCATAGGCGGACCAATATGGTGGCACCTACTAAGCTACTTGTGGGTCATACCTATACAAGGTCAAAGTGGCAGGTTTGGGCAGCACGCTAACAGGTACAAGGTGTTTCAAAAGCTCCACAAGTGTTTGCATGGGAACGACTTGGGCGTTGAGCACGCTCCTGTAACCCCACACCTCGCATGCGCCAGTTAAACTGGCCCAGTTTACAAAGCCACGGTGTCCCCGTTTCGTTACTTCCATAACCCACTTCCAGGGATGGCAGTGGCGAACAGCGCAGGCCAGTGCGATTGGCCAACAGGATTGCAGCGCAAAAAGCTGCCTGAAACCACCACAACCTTCCCACGAAACCACCGCACCACATAAACTCCAACCAGTTTGCATCCCACTGCGCTTCTATTCCCTTCCGTCCCAAATTTGTGTCGCGTACTAGTTGAATTGGGGTGTTACCGGCGCACATCTGTCCACATATATATGCGTGGCACATAAACCCACCTATCCGGAATCTCTAATCACTACCACCAGGTTGTAAACCCAGCTCTCGATACTGTATATCAGACACCGCGATGCTTCGTGACGCAAACAACGCCACCGGCCTATTGGCCCTCCCAGCGCGGTTCTCCCGACAAATCAGCACCCATCAACAGGCATTGGACCAAGATGTGTCTCGCAAGATGGACGAGCTTCGGTCGAGCATGAGCGGCATTTTTGACAGACTAAGGTAGGCCATTCTTCCCGTGTGCTCCCTTAGTATGTTGGTTGGACAGGATATGACAGGAGGGGTTTGTTGAGAATGGCTAGGTTGTCGGAACGACCAGTAATCGTGTGGTGGGGAGTGATCAGTGTATCAATATAAGAGTCGCTGGGCGTATTTCTGGGAGTGATTGCCAGTATCATACAACGTGTATGGCTGTCAGCCTTAGTTTCGTTCTGATGCACCCTTGCTGCACTCCATTTTGGGGTTGTATGCGATGGCATCTAAGCCATGCCACACAACTCCTACACTGGCTTGTTCAGTGCATAAAGGCCAGGTATATACGCTGAATACCTTAACGCATGCTAAACAACCTGCATTACATCCTTCCCTGTACAGTATGTAGGTGGTCAGGTCCCAAGAGGATGTTGCCGGCAGCACAGCCAACCCACCACCCACCAGCACAGCGCATGAGTGATGGTCCATCACTTCCGCGCCACGACCAGCATCCCCTTCCCCTCTTTTCAATCCCCACCGCAACCCCCTTTTGTTACCCGAAACACACCCTTTTTGTTACCCGACACACCCAACCACCACTCAATGATAAACGCCATCAATGATGGACCACCAACCTGCACCACAACCAAACAATCCCCTCCCCTCCCTCGACCCCCCAACGTTATTCCCCCTTGTCCAGGAGCCCACGGGCAGCCCCAGCGCCCTCCCGCACCGTCCACACCCCCAGCAAGGGCTCAGTCCCTGGGAGGCTGTACTGCATGCAGGGAAACAAGTTTGCAGCTGTCATCCCCGGGGACTCTGCTGTGGAGGCAGTGGTCACGTCAGGCATCAGCTCGTTCCTGTGAGTCGCCAAACCCTAAACCCTAAACCCTTACCAGATGTGGGTACATGGCACAAGAATGTGCCTCAGGGTGTGCCCGGGTGCAAAGGATCCAAATGCAACGCTTTCAACGAGCTGGTCAGCTGGTTGTACTGGGTGGCTGCAGGCACACTGGCTTGATGGTGTGTGTGCATGGTGGGGCAGTGGGGTACCGTTACGATGAATTCTGGTCTTAGCCACTAGGCTAGTAAGGCTCGGGCGAGGAGGTTGCTGTAACGGGCAGCACCATTATTGCCCTAGGGCACTGTTAAGGCAGCGCCTGATGGCATGCTCAACCAGGTGGTGGGATGTTTGTATGGCAAGTTTGTAGTACGACTAGGTACCATATCATCAGCCACCCTGGCGCGGTTGGGCAGAGCCGTTGTACCCTTAGGGATCCATTACCATGGGTTATCAGCATTTGAAGGAACCAGCTGGGGTGTTCTGTGTGTGCTTATTGCATGCCATGGAGGCACCATGGCTAGGGTTCACAGACAGGCTGATGGCTAGGGTTTCAGAGGCAGAGGCAACAGTCTGGCACCAGCAGCCACCACCACCACATTACAAAAACCTGTGTCCCGTCACCACCACCACCACCATCTGCAACACCATGTGCCCCCCACCGCCCACCCCCCACCGCTGCTGCAGGGGCCTGTACAACGCCGCCCTCATTGGCCGCCTCATCATAACCTGGTTCCCCAACCCCCCACAAGCGCTGGTGTACCCCCTGGCCACCCTGTGCGACCCCTACCTCAACCTGTTCCGGGGTATCATCCCACCCCTGGGCGGGACAATCGACCTCTCCCCCATCCTGGCTTTCATCGTGCTGGACGTGAGTGGATCAAAACCCTGACGGAAATCCTATCAAGACCTGAAACCTGTGCCCTGCTGTGGAGGGCATTGGATCGTAACCCTGATGAGCTTTGTCACAAACCCTTTATGTTGATCATAGCTGACGGGTGCAAACTTGACAAGCTGATGGTAACCCTGTCAAAAATTCTTGCTTTCATGATATTAAAAATGCGTGAACACAAACTCTGGTAAGGTGTACGCCGCAAATGCTTTAAAATCCCACACCCTAAACACCTCCCCCTTTCCCCTCCCCCCTCGCAGCTCTTCACAAACACCGCTGCAGCACTGCCATGCGAAACAGCCCCCAGGTCCCGCGAGGCCAGGTGGCGCGCACTCAACCCCTCGGGGGCGGTGATGGCGTGGCGCAAGCGCATGGCGGGGGCACGCGCACGGCGCACGGTGGGTGGTGGGGGTGGGGGTGGTGGTGGGGGTGGGGGTAGTGAGGGCTGCCATTGGTGGGTGTATGTGGTATGTGTTGTGCAAGGTAGGCTGGCGGATTGGGAAGGGAAGGAGGTCGGGAGTTGCATTCTGAGGCAGTGATAATTGTTGCGCCAATAATCATCACTGTGCAGGTGCTTGGTGGGGATGCGCACCAATATGGCGTGTTAGCTGGAGTGGAGTGGACTCTGTAGTTGCCCATCGCGCATGCCATGCAAGGCGTGATGCGGTCGCCATTGGCTGATGTGTGTAGGGTCTGGCACATGCAAAGCTTGGTGTTTAGGGTTTAGGGTCTCAAGAAGCACTGGCGCCGCTGCTATCCTTGGCTTCGCTGCTGGGAAATGCATGTCACTGACTGATCTCTGTGGCTGTGCAGGTGACAGCTGCACCATCCAACCAGCAGTAAGCGAGTGGCACTGCTTTTTCCCATGGGTATCTGGGGGCTGCAAGCATAAGTGACAAACTCAGGGACATTAGGCTAAGCTGGTTGGGACGTTTAGGACGTTTATCAGACGTTCGGCTTCCTAAATGTATGGTGTTTGGTAGGGTAGAGGGGGCACAGGGGGTAGGTAAGCCTAGGGCCACGTGGGCTGACCTACTCCAGCAGGACCTCAAGTCGCGTGGGATCAATAGATGG